>CM038216.1:83021364-83082527 GCA_021442155.1 Cymbidium sinense | reverse complement strand
TAATCATAACCTAAACCTAAGCCTAAAAAATAGACTAAAATAAAAAACCTAAACTTAAACAAATAAAGATAAATATAATAAATTAAACCAAATAAAAATAAAAAATAAACTTCAATAAAAATATAAAATATACTAAATAAACCAAAACCTATCGGTTTATTTAATTTAAAAAACCCTAAAACTAACCATTAAACCACAAACCCTAAACCTACAACCCCAAAACCCTAAAAAAATCAAAACCTAATCCATAAACTAACACTAAACCCTAAACCCTAAACCCAAAACCCAAAATCCTAAACCTTAAACCCTAAACAAACCCTAAACCCTAAAAACCCTAAACCCTAAAGCCTAAACCCTAAACCCTAACTAAACCCTAAACCTTAAAAACCCTAAACCCTAAAGCCTAAAAACTAAACCTTAATCCCTAAACCCTAAACCTTAATCCTAAACCCTAAACACTAAAACCCTAAACCCTAAAACCCTAAACTCTAAGCCTTAAAAAACTAAAAGACTAAAATCTAAAAACCTAAACCTAAATTAAGTAAAACATAAAAAATAAAATAAATAAAAAAAACCTAAACCTAAAGAAAATAAAAAATAAAAAATAATAAAAACCTAATCGAAAACCTAAACATGAACCTAAACCTAAAAATAAAATAAAATAAAAAATAATTAAAAACATAAACTAAATTAAAAAGTAATATAAACCTAAGAATAAAAAACTTAAATAAAAAATAAACCTAAAATAAAATAAAATAAAAACTATATAAAGACCTAAACTTAAAAAATTAACCTAAAAATAAAATCTAAAAATAAATAAAAAATAAAACATAAACACTAAACTAAAACAAACAAAACCTAAATTAAAAATTAAAATAATAAAATAAAATAAACCTAAAACGAAATTGAAATAAACTATACTAAAATAAATAAAACCTAAACCTAAAAGAAATTAAACTTAAACCTAAACAAGAACTAAATAAAATAAAATAAACCTAAACATAAACTAAAAAATAAGACCTAAAATAAAAACCTAAAACCTAAACCTAAAAAAATAAAATAAAATCCTAAACCTAAACCTAAAATTAAAAAAAAAACATGAACCGAAAAAATAAAATGAAAATAAAACTCAACTAAAAAAATAAACCTAAATCTAAACTTAAAACTAAATATAAACTAAAATAGAAATACTAAATGAAAATAAATAAACTAAACTAAATAAAAATTAAAAATAAACGTACATAAAAATAAAAAATAAATAAAATAAATATACTAAATAAACCTAAACCTACCGATTTATGTGATTTAAAAAAAACCTTAAACCCTAAACCCTAAACCCTAAACCCTAAACCTACAACCCTAAACCTAAACCCAAAACCCTAAAAACCAAAACCCTAAAAACCAAAACCCTAAACCCTAAACTCTAAAAAATAAAAGCATAAAACCTAGAACCCTAAAGCCTAAACCCTAAACTCTAAACCCTAAAGCCTAAACCCTAACCATAAACCCTAAACTCTAAACCCTAAACCCTAAACCTAAACCTAAACCTAAAGTAACTAAATATATTAAATAATAAACCTAAACCCTAAAACCTACTAAACCTAAACCCTAAGAATGGGTAAAACCTTCACGAGAGGAACATCATTGTCAACCAAGCTCAGTCTAGATTTGGCGATTGAGGTGAAGCCGAAGGCGACCGTTATTGTAATGGTGGTGGGGGATCTGGAGGTGCTGGTAAAAAAAAGGTGGTGGTCACAACAGTGGTGGTTTTGGAAGTGGGAAGAGCGACGGAGCCGTGGTGGTGGCGGGGGGAGAGATCGAGGATATGTTGGTGGATCCCACTATTCAAGAGGCCGAGGTGGTTCGGATGGGAAGTGGAGAAACTGAAGAATGATCGATCCGATATACTGCTTATGGAAATGTCTATATAGTAGAGATGGTTCTAGTTATTTAGGGTTTTTGATTTCTCTATGCGTGCTCATTTTTTATCTATGTCATCGCTTGTGTCTTAGAAAACTTGGTTTGTTACTTGGTTGATGAAATAAAAAAAAGAAATGCTGAATCTGAATTTGTTCTCTATTTAAAAAAAATTAAAAACCCTAAACGCTAAACTAAAACCTAAACTCTAAACCTAAAACCTAAACCCTAAACCATAAAAACCCTAAACCCTAAAAACCAAAACTTAATCAAAATAAAACCTAAAAATGCAATAAATAAAAAACCTAAACCAAAATAAAATAAAAATATAAATTAAACTAAAACTAAAACCTAAACCTAAAAAAATAAAAAATAAAGACTAAAATAAAATAAAATAAATGAAAACCTAAACTAAACTAAACAAATAAAAAACTTAAATAAAATAAAATCTAAATCTATAATAAAAAAATAAAACTAAAATAAAATAAAATAAAAACTAAATAAAAACCTAAACCTAAAAAATAAACATAAAAATAAATTTATAAAAAAAACTTAAACACTAAACTAAAATAAACCAAACTAAAATAAAATTAAATAATCCTAAACCTAAACTAAAATAAACCAAACTAAAATAAATAAAACTTAAACCTAAACCTAAACTAAATACAATAATAAACTAAAAATTAACTCAATTGAAACTAAAATATAAAACCTAAAAATAAACCTAAAATAAAAACCTAAAAAAATAAAATAAAAACCTAAACCTAAACTTAAAAAAAACATAAAACTTAAACCTAAAAAAATAAAAAAATGAACCTAAATAATAAAATCAACCTAAACCTAAAATTAAACTTAAAAAATAAACTAAAATGAAAAACCTAAACTAAAATAAAAAACCTAAAATAAATAAACTAAACTAAATAAAAAATAAAATAAACCTAAATAAAAATAAAAAATAAAATAAACTAAAATAAATAATAAATAAACTAAATAAATTAAATAAACATAAACCTACCAATTTACTTAATTTAAGAATAAAAATAAAAAAAAAATAAAAAAAAAATACCCTAACCCTAAACCCTAAACCTAAATCTAATACTAAACCTACAACCATAAACTATAAACCTAAATCTACAACCCTGAATCCTAAACCCTAAACCCTTAAACCCTAAACCCTAACCCTAAACCCTAAAACCTTAAACGTTAAACCCTAAACCCTAAAACCTACAACCCTAAACACCCTAAGCCCTAAACCCTAAACCCTAAAAAACCTTAAGCCTTAAACCCTAAACCCTAAACACTAAACCCTAAACCCCAAACCCTAAACACTAAAAAACCATTAACCCTATACTAACACCTACAACCTAAACCTAAACCCTAACCCTAACTTAAACCCCAAAACCCTAAACCTTAAACCTAAACCCTAAACCAAAACCCTAAACTTATTTTCACTTTTGACCTAAGTTGTTATGTTTTCCTCTTACTCTCATCCCTGGTGGTTCTTGTCTTTCTAGCTTGGTTTTCTTGTTTTCTGCCTCTTCTGCTGGTGGATGAGATGGTTTCTACTCTAGCATTATTCTATTTTTTTGCACTAGTAGTTTGTTGGCTCCTTTGAACTCAAACTACTTTTGCTCATTTTTTGGTTGAATGGGAGGCCTTCCTAGTGGGAACTATTGTTGGTTGCTGCCTTTCTGGGCCATCTTTTGGGGAGTTTCATTATTGCTTTTTTTAGGGTTGCCTCCCAATTCCTTATTCTTTATTGTTGGATCCTTCTTTTCCTTGGTTTTATGTTTGGTTATACTCTAGGATTAGCCTCATGGGTGCATTATTAGTAGGTGTTTTATGTTGTTATTATGCTCATGTTAGGTTAGTCTTGTTGAAGTTTATTTTTTTTCTAGCCCCGCTAACTACTCCTATTGCCTTTCTATGGTGGTTGTGCTTCTTTTGGACCTTTGTTGTGTGGTTCTTTATTGGTTTTCTACTTTTCCTTCACTGCTGGGGATGCTTCCTTTGTTGGTTACTTATGATGGGTTATTCTCTAGTGGTTGCCTTATGGCAGTTTTACTTAGCTAGTTTGGTTGGAGGACTTTTAGTTGTCTTTCGAATCTTGGTTGGTTGATTTTTTTCCTTGTTGGTCTTTTCATTCTTCTTGGACAATTTGATGGTGCATTTTGCTATACTTGACGAACATTTTCTAGATCCTTTTGGATTGGACTTTTTCATTTATGGTGGTTGGTGGTTTCCTTTGGCTCCCTTTTGTGTGACTATTTTATCTATTGGTTATTTGGACTAGCTACATCTTATGTTTCTTTCAGTTGACGGTTTCATTTTTGACCTATTTAGTCATTTATGGTTTCTCAACCTGGTTTGGCTTGGTGACTACTACTTGTTGAGACTTTTACTTGAGGGCTCTTATCTTGGTTTTGTTGGTTATTTTTGTTAATTAGCATGGGTCCGGTGCTTGTTGATGCCCTGGTTCTGTTTTTTCGGTTTGGAGCTTGGATGGGTATTTGCAATAATGGTTGTTGTTGGTGTTCTATTTTAGCCTCTCTCTCAGTTATTATGAATAGTATATTATGGTTTTCATTTTATGGTTTGGTTGCTAGCTGGTTGCTTGTTGGTTGCTCTTTGTTTAATGGTACAAGATCTAGAACTCTTGCTAGCCTTGGTGGTTTTCTTATATCGTATGTCCTATGATGGCTTTGATGTTACTCACCTCTTCTCTCTGGTTGGAAGCATTACATATGATTGTAATCCTTCTTTTTGAAGTTTGGATGATAAAATGTATTATTGCCTCTTGGAATGATCCTAATTGAGCTTGAGCCTTCTTATTCTCAGTTCTCTCCTTTTCTTCTCTTTGTCCTTATCCTTTTTAGCTATGAATTTTTCCTATATAGTGTTTTACAGATTTCTTTTACAAGTTGGAACTTTATAAAGGGAATGGTCATTACCTAGTTAACCTAAGTGTTGTTGCTGTGGATCTTGCTTATCTTACATTTTCAAAGGAATCATGAACTGCTGCTGACTCATCCTTTTACTATTTTCAGGATTTATTTTAGTCTTACCCTGTGTCTTTTTCTCTTATGCTTTTCAGCTGTTATATTTTTTGTGTATTTTATTTTCTATTTCTAATGTACTCAGATGGGGGTTTAGTTCTTTAGGTTTCTTGTATCTCTGAGAGCAGTAGAATTTTACAGCTTTACCCTTTTTAAGGACATTGTATCTTTTCCTTTTATTGTAATAAAATTCCAACTTTCCCTTAAAAAACACTAAACCCTAAACTTGAACCCTAAATAACCCTAAACCCTAAAAGCCTAAACCTTAAACCTTAAACCCTAAAACCTAAACCCTAAATAATAAACCCTAAAACCCTAAACCTTAAACCCTAAACTCTAAACTAATCCTAAACCCTAAAGCCTAAACACTAAACCCTAAACCTTAAACCTTAAACCCCAACCCTAAACCCTAAACCCTAAAAGCATAAAACCTAAAACCCTAAACCCTAAACCCTAAACCCTAAACCATAAACCCTATACCCTAACCCTAAACCCTAAACCCTAAACCCCAAACCCTAAACCTAAACCTAAAGTAACTAAATAAACTATAAAATAAACCTAAACCCTAAAATCTAATAAACATAAACCCAAACCTATACCCTAAGAATGTGCAAACCTTGATGGCAAGAACATCACTGTCAACCAGGCTCAGTCTAGATCTCGCATTGGAGGAGAAGGTAGATGCAGCGGTTATCATAGTGGTGGTGGGTGATCTAGAGGCACGTGGTGGATATGGAGGTGGTGGTCAGAGCTGTGGTGGTTATGGAAGCGGGAGGAGCGATGGAGGTTACAGTCGTGGTGGTGGCGGAGGGAGAGATTAGGGATATAATGGTGGATCCCTATTACTCGAGTGGCTGGGGTGGTTCTGATGGGAACTAGAGAAACTGAAGAACACCCAATTTGATCTGCTACTTATTGAAGTATGTCTTTATAGTAGGGATGATTCAAGTTATCTAGGATTTTTGATTTGCTCTATGCATGCTCATTTTTTATCAATATTGTCCCTTGTGTCTCAAAAAACTTGGTGTGTGTGGTGTTTATTTTTAAGATGTGGGACACCACAAAGATCTTAGAGGGTTCTTACTGAAATGATCGGTATGAAATTAAGAAAATATGTATTATCTCAAAAGATAGGAATTATCATCCTATAATGGACCTAATTACCTAATAAGGACTCCTAAGGCATGATGGGTCTTTGAGTGTACTAGAGACCTTTCCCCTACTTTACATGAAAAAGTTATGTAACATTTATATTAAGTAGGGTTTATTAAGTTCCCTATGGAGGCAAGCCTCCATAGTTAATTACATCCTAAGGGATGTGAATCCCTTAAGAATACTCTCAATTAAAGTAGCAATTAAAGTCTCTAAAGATTTTAAGGCTAGACTATCAGAGGATTAATTGTATTGAAAAATCAAGTGGGAAAACTCAAGGAGAAGACTTATTATCAAAGCTAAAGAAAACAAGTAGGGAATGCTCTTGATACTGGGAAACCTAGTGAGCATTTCAACCTATTCTATAATTGGGCTTTATAATTTTGAAATTGAAGAGAAGATCAATTTTGTTTAAGTTGACATTTCATTAGAAAGCTAGGACTTGTACTCTAATAATACAAGATTATGGAGATGCCTAAGAGGTGAGGATTTATGCTGTAGCCAAAAGAAATAGCCACCTCGAAACTTAAATCTAGTGAGCTTTAGCATTAGCCAAAGTGCGACCTAAATCTATGCCCTAAATCTAAGTGAAAATGGGCATATGGTTTAACTCCGTAAGAGAGGATAAACTGCCTAACTGTTGGACTTAACCGTCTGGAGTGGAAGTCAACTAACACCTCCTACGCTTTAAATCCATGAAGTTTGATCATATGATTTGTAAGATTAGTTAGGCTATTATTTAATTAGAAAGAAACTAAAGTCCTTAAATGCACTCCCTAAGAGACTAGACCATGAGTGGTATGATCATATGACTTAATCTAGTGCAAAATCTTTTCAAAATTTATTTATTTTGACACTTCATTTTGATAAAGGCTTTGGGTTTTTGATGCCTACATGCATGATGAAATCACCTTGTTGGCTAAATTAGCAAGAAAGGGGTTTTTTCCATCATAAAGGATGCCCTCACGGGTCAAGCATTCCTCTATTGTGCAAGGATGGAAATCCCTTATTTTTAAGAGAAAAATAATATGATGTGCATGTTGTTGGCCATTAAACATTAGCTAAGGGGTTGCTAAATATTTTAATTATCTTGATTTATGTCCTAGGCTTTATGTAATGTTATGAATTGTTTAAAACTTTAGTTATGAGTTGTAGTTGGGTATAAAAGTTAATTTTTTTCTAAGAGCCTAATCGCATTCAAGGCCACACATTCAAACATCAAACATATAAAGAAACTAAGAAAAGAATACCATCCTAATTATGTACTTTAAACACAATATCAAACAATTTTTATTGATAATGCAAAAGAATAACAGGCCACTATGATAGGGTGCCACCATACAACCTACAAAGAAAAATGGGTAGCTGAGCTCTACCCTTATACAACCGGTACATAGAAGAATAATTTGTAATTTAGAAATGAGAAATGCTATGGGGGGTCTTCAAGTCTTCATGTATTCATGTATCTTCCTCCTTCTTTGATTTAGTTTGCTCCACTTCAAAGGCATCACATGGCCTCCCAGGACAAAGCCTTCTAGCCAATGCTCATCCTTAACCCCCCATAGCATTAATCCTAATTTCTAATGCAAAAGTACATTAAAAATAAGAAAAGTAAATCTAACTACACCTGCAAGACAAGTGTTAGCTAAACACAAATACAACCCAAGCAATTATATTTATAATTTAGACTTAGCACCCTACACAAGGGTAACCAAGCCCATCAGGCCTAACTTGGATTATGCTTAAGGGCTTAAGCAACATACAAAGAGAGCATTTATATTTATTTTTAAGCGGCCCCCTAAAAATAATCTCTTACAAAAAATATGATTAGGCTAATCACATCCTATCATCCAGACTATGAAACATACACTCTAACATCCAGTCTAAAATAATACATCAAAAAAAAAACATACATGACACCATGCATCATCTAAACATAAGGCTGGAAGTGGTGACTTAATCTAATATGTGTGTATTAAGGCTTGTGTGGAATTTCCTAACTAGGCTTTAAAGTTAAGATTTTCTAAGTGTAGAAAGAATCTACTTAAAGGGTGGTTTCACTTTAAGTGCTTTAATTGATTTGCAAGTTTTAATTTATGTTTTCTTTTGTTGCATATGATTTGCACTTAGCAATTAAGTGTTGTAAAGATAAGAAAAGATGTTGGCCTTTTTTGTCCCTACCTTAAACTACTTTCTAAAGCATGTTAATTTGATTTAGTTCTATTTAGTGAATGGTTTATTACACATTTTAGATTAATCCTAAGTTTAGGTTCTCTTTAAATAATTCTATTCAATGTGAAAGGCTTCTTAGGATTAATCTAATTGAAATACTATCACATGGCACATGTTAAATCATTCCTTTCCATCACATGTAACATGCATATGATTAAGTCTTAAGTATACCTACACATACAATATGTTTTAGCACACTTGAATGATGGATGTGAGTATGTACATTTGAAGCTTTATATTTTCCCTCTAACTGAATTATTATATCATATTAATTAAGGCTCTATCTAAATTCTTATGCAAAAATACATAAGGATGAAATTAAACATGTACATGTCATTATCAACCAAGGAAGTGAGGTAGTCAAATGACCTCCTTTGGTCTAGTTAAAGCCTCACATTTCTAGGATGTCCAAACTATATACCATTACATTCAAACCATATGTAAATTTACATGCATGAACATAAGAAAGAGAGCTCCAAATCACATGATCGATTAATTCAATCACTTGAACAATTGTAAATGCATGTATTTTTAATAAAAAGGAAGGATTACCATTCTCTAATTAAATACACACATGTATGTATAAAAGACATAAGAAAGTATGAGCCTTTGTTTAACTTGGGAAGTGAGGTAATCAAATGACCTCCTTAGGGCTAGCTAAAGCCTCATATTTCTGGGATGTCCAGACTATGTACTACTTTTCTTAGATACATACACATGTATTCATAATTTTGAGAATGAAAATCATGCAAAATAATGATATTTAATTTGATTGAATCATTTATGTATATGAATTAAAGTGTCATCCAATTCTAGTATTGAGATCCATAAGAATGAAATCAAATGGAGTGTGTGCTGTTGTTAAACCAGAGAAGTGAGGTAATCATATGACCTACTTGGGGCTAACTAAAGCATCATATTTTTGGGATGTCCAAACTATATACCCATTAACAATCTCACTTACATAAATCAATACATGAATAACAGGAAAGGAAGTTCACTTTATACATTTAAGCTATAATCAAATGCATCTCCTATGTATTTATAACTAACATTCATAACATATGCAACCATTCATTTATAAGCTTTGGAAAATATGTTTGGATTTAATAGTGATAATAGCCACACATATTATAAATTAAATCAACACATGTAAGCTTGACATAAAGGAAAACCATTTGACTTAATGAATTTTGAAAAGATGAATGTATGATTTCAAATGACATATAACATTTAACATGATTGGAAAGAAATGAATGAGCATAAACATGTGATTTCATTCAATTAAATTAATTCCTAAGGACAATCAATTCAAAGAAAAGAATTTAAAGAAAACCAAGGCTTTTAATTATCACTTTCAATTTCATATTTAGTTTGTTTTGAAGAAATGAGGGAAAGTTTGCTGATCCTAACCCATTCCCATGTTTGTGATTTAATTTTATTTAATGAAAAGTAATTAAGTTGATTTTATGGGTTAATTAGTTTGAACTATGCATTAAATCCATTAATTAATTAACACTTACCTATGTTGCTTTATTTTAATTAACTAAGTAATTATGATCCAACATGATATGTACATACATTGGAAATTAAATCAGCAATGAACCTAAGAAATGAAAGAGGCCTAATGCAATTGGCTCATTATTAATGATTAATAAAGTTAAGAAACTTAATTTAGTACTTTCATGATTTTCCCACACATGTGGGTTAACCATAATTTCATTAGGATATTGAACACCTAAAGATCTATTGATGAATTGATTAATTAGGATTCCATGTGGTTATAGTTTCAAATTGATTAATTAAGCAATTTAATTAGTGAATTAAACCATCAATTAATCCCAAATTAATTAATTTCCATTCAAGTGGGATGGACTTAGGGAAAAGATTGGGAAAGAGGTCTCAATCTCATTCCCCATACCCAATCACTATTTCACAATGAGTAGTAAGCTTAATTAATGATTTTATTATTATTTAAAATATTAATTAATTGCTAATAATTAGGAAAGTAATTAAGGTTAAGATAACCAATTTCCCTAATTAACCAAGCAAAAAATTCTAAGAAAATTATGGGAGGCAGATGTCATCCCATTAATCAACCACAAAAAAGTTTAGGATTAACTAATTATGTAATTAGAGAGTAATTAAGATAATTATTTTGTTAATTAAACCCAAATTAAGCTTTAATTACTGCTCAAAATTAATTGGGATCAATTTTAATTGAATCTCCTCTAAAATACCTTCAAAATAAATATATACTTGCATTTTAATGATTTGTTAAATTTTCCAAAGTTTCAGCTGATTTAAATGATTTTTCATGATTTTTATAAAGTCCATTAATTTATTTTAATTATTTGAAGTTCAAAATGTAATATCTCCCAATACAGAAATCTTTTTGACTTGAAATTTTTATGGTAGGTAGATTTTAAGCTCAATTTTATCTCTGAGAATTTCAAATCAATCTAATGTGTCTTTTTAGTTTAATTAATGAAGTTTGATTTTTCCCTAAAGCTTAAATTATGCTCACAATATTCAATAAAATTTGGGGCTTTTGGATTCATTGGATTCCTCGCGGAAAGATAAATCCAATGAGCCCATTTTTTTAAATTTTTGTTAAGTATTTTATTTTCTATGAACTCTGGTGTTTTTGGTGTTTTTAATTTATTTTTAAAAAGTTAAAAATCCCTAATTTCTTACTTAACCTAGTGTTTATAGTCTTGACCACACCTGCTATGTGGCACCATCGCCACCTGCCGCCAGATGATGAGAATACTGACAAGGTTGCATGGATCGATGACCGTCGACACAGTTGGACAGTCTAGATATATACGTGTGATCCATGTTATCTGAGCCACATGATCTGCTGATCAGAGTCGTGTGATCTGCATGATCTAAGCTGTCTGTTTTCCTAAATGAGAGATCAGATGGCTAGCATGCAATCTAGCAGATGAGGCGGACGGAACACTATTTTTGATGGGAGTTTTATGATTCTTGTGAAAAAATTGAATGAAAAGCTTCATTTTAGGCTCTCTTTTTTGGCGATCCCATCGAAAAACACTCCAAATGCATGGGTATGATGTAAAATAAATAAAAAAATGCAAGGGTTATCTAAAATAAATTCCTAAAATAGATCAAAAAACCATAAAAAAATAAAAGAACCTAAGGCTGACTATGGTTTTTGAAAATTATCTCATCGAGGATGATTTTCGGTGGTGGTGATGATCTAAGTGTGCTCCTAAGTGCAAGAAAAGATTTAGAATGGGTTCAGGCTCTTGCTTCACTTCAAAATAATGTATCCATCAATGGAAAGCATTTCTTCACTAGAATCTACTTGATTTTAATGGTTTTTGCTCAAAAACCAAGTATGAATGGATGTTAATTGGTTTGAGAGCTCTAGGAGAGTGAAATGAGTGTGTGAGGAAGAGTTTTTGCCACTCTATTTTCTATCTCCATGCAATGGCTAAAAATCACCTCATTCATGGTGATTTTTGGCTCCAAGTGGGTGTCCTTTGCTTAGGGCAGTTGGGATTCTCCTTAAATGGCTTAATTTGGTTTCCCAAGGCATGGGAGGTGGCTGTTATGAGGGACAAGTGGGTGTCCTAGCAAATGAAAGATGAGGTCCTTCATGCCAAGTGTTCCAATGGGGGAGGTGAGGTGATTTAACCTCCCCATAAGTCATGGCTGACCCAACCACCTCTTAGGTCAGGTTGGACAGTGTCTTTGAAGCCTAGGTGGACCAATGGATGAGTGCAAAGTGGCCAAGGAAGAGAAATGACCATTTACATGGGTGTTTTGTCTTATGTGATACCCTTAGCCCAAGAGTAGAGTCATCAATTTATATTGAATTTGATTTGCAGATTTGAAATGAGTCAACAGTGAGTTGGACCAAATTTCATGTCATTTGGAGTTCATTTGGTTAGGTTTGGCTCAATTTGACCTAGGTCAAAATGGGTCAAAATGGGTTATGTTGACCAATTTGTCAAAATGGGTCAAATCAAGGATTAGGTCAAGTTCATATGACTATTTGGAGAGGATTGTATGCTTTGGTTTGATTTAATTTGAGTTTAGTCTAATTTGACCCTTTATGTCAATTTTAGTTAACTTGGGTCAAGAGGGCCAATTGGGCTAGGTTTGGCTCAATTGAAGGTCAATTCATGTTTAAATATTGATTTTGGGTTGATTTAAATCATTAGTTTCAATGGATTTTGTTTAGGTTGCAATTTGGCTAGTTTGGGTTCATATACGCTAAAGGATTGACTTGGTCAACAGGCTAGGTTGACTTGGTTTGACCCAATTTATATCAATTGATCATCCTAGGGTGATCAACAATTATGACATAAACTTTAGATTGGCTTAATTCAATTTGATTTGGATTGAATTGGATTTTGGTTCATTTAGGTCAAATTGGCCACTTTAGGTCAAGTGAACCAATTAGATTTAGTTGGCTTTACTTTGGGTTGAGTTTGATTTAATTGAGTTTATATATAGATTTGAGATTGATATATAAATTCAATTGCAATTGGTTTGGATTTAAATGAGTTTTGGTTCATTTGAATATTTCAAGTTAAATAGGCTGGGTTTGACTTGGTTAATTTTGGTTTTGAGATGATTGTAGGTTTCATTTATATTTGGATAGATGGTTGAAGGAATGGTTGATTTAAAAGAAAATCCATTGATTTTGGCTTTATTTAGATGGGTTTTGCCAAGTTCAAGGAAAGGGCTTAAAGGGTTTAAATTGGGTTTTGATTTGATTTTGGATTTGGTTTTGGCTATTTGAATTTATATTTCATTTATATTTGTGAAGATAATTGAAGGTACAAAAAAATCAATTGAGTTCAGATTGAATTGGATAGAAATTTGGCTAAGTTCATGAAGGTTGATTAAAGGGCTTGGGAAGGATTTCAAGTTTAGATTTGATCTTGGGTTTCAATCATTTGGAATTGAGTTTAGACTTGGATTTGGATTTGAAATTGAGTTTATGGTTTTGTTGGATATTTGGATTTGAATTGAATTTAAGGTGTACATGGATTCGGTTTAGGATATAGGGTAGATGATTTTCCTAAGTCCCTATGGCATGGCCTAATCTTATGATTAACCCTTCTAAGTCTCTAAAGCAGGTTAAGTGTTCACCTACTCTAGAAGTGTCTTATGACCAAGGAAACCTTTGTCTAGATGGTTCCTAGGTTTAAGAAAGTGGTTGAGACCTCACTCCAAAAGTGAGGTCAACAATTTCAATCGCACACCCAAAAGCCGCATCTGCACATCTTGGGGTGTAAACAATCTCTTTGCAAAGGGCATAAGAGAGCCAGATGGAATCTGTCGGGGATTGAGTATGTGAACCTTCTACTAGGGAAGCAAATTGAAGCTATCCACTGGGGATATGGATTTGAGTCTCATTAGGAATATGATTTATTTGGGTGTGTATTCACTGGGGATAAGAATCTATAATCCGCTAGGGATTAGGAATGTGAGCCTTCCACTAGAGAAGCAGGTTCGGGGTATCTCTTTAGGATAAGAGTTTAATGGTATTTCATATGGCTCCACTGGGGAGATTAATTTGATTTGCGTCTCGCTAAGGAGAATTTTGGTTTGTTCGATATGTTTTAATTTGACTCCATTGAGAAGGTTGGTTTCAAATTTAGCTTATTATGGACCCTATCAATGTGCGATGGATCCACTTAGAAGGGGCTATGTCGGCTTTGACCTATCTCAAATTTACAAATCCAAAGGGATAGTCTACCAACAGGGATTTGTAACTTATTGGTGGCATAATAGATTGAACTTGACCTTAAGGGTGACTATTGAGAGAGTATCATGGAGGACTTATCTCAACTCATGAGTAGTCAGGAGATTCCTATAGGGAGTTTTGCTGACACTTCCCTAAAGATAGGATGCATATATATATACAGGGTAGTGTCTAAATAAGGTCGCAAAGGACGTGATCTAAATAAAGTTCCCACAGGAGGTGCCAGGGTCGCGTTATCTTGGACCAGAAATAAGAAAGCTTATGGATGGCCAACTTAAGGAGAAAGCATAGCAGACTTATATCTACCATGAGTAGTGTATCCACCAGGTGGGTCGCTATCAGCATAGCAAACACCAACCAACCTAAGGTGCCTGTCATTGTGCGAGAATCAGTCTAGGAATAAGGCAAGTAGACTTATATATCCATAAAGTGAAACTCATTGTCAGGATAGTTTGTCATCGGCTCAACAGGTGCTATCCGACTTAGGGCTGTCGGTGTGCAATGGCTGTACTTAAAAGAAACCATATCAAACTTACATCTTTCAAAGCAAGGAACAACCCCTGGGGTGACCTATTGTTGGCATAACAAGTCAAACCCAACCTAAGGGCGACTGCTATGTAGGGAGTTACAAAGAAGGACTGGATTGAGACTTGAAGTAGTCAAAAAGAAAGGTGTCACTGGGGCCTTACCCTAATCCATTACTCGACCAAGTCAGTTCATGATGGCTAGTCCAAGAAGAAAGTGTATAGTATACTTATATCCTCTTGAATGAAGCCAACATGAAGGTAGCTTACCGATCATGCCGTAAGGCCTACCATGCTAACAAGGCACTCATCGGTGTGCAATAGCCAAGTAAGGAAAGAAAGTGTAGTAGGCTTACACCTCCTAAATAAGGGACCACTTGGGTGATGCACTAGTAGGGTAGGATGTCACCGACCTAGAGCAGCTAATGAGTGAGTGTTGTAGGGGGCGTTATTTCAGATCAAAGTAGCCCAAGAAAGAAGATGTGTATGTGTGTTTATCAGATATAATCAACCAAGTCAGTTCATGATGACTAGTTTATGAAGAAGGCATAGCAGACTTACATCTTCTTAAATAGATCCAACATGAGGGTAGCTCACAAACTACACAGTAAGGCCTACCATGCTATCAACCATCGGTGGTTAGGTCGTGAAGGAAAGCGTAGCACTTACATCTTCAATAAGGGACCAGGGGTGATTCACTAGTAGGGTAACACACATCGACCTTAGTAATAAGTGAGGGTGGGCGTTACCCCACATCAAAGGAGCCTGAGATAAAAGATGTGTATTTGTTCATGTGATTGTGTGTAGTTTGTTTTTGTGTTATGTTGATGAAGGATAGGATGCCACTTGGGTTCTTTACACCTACCCTAAACACATCGAAGAGTGGATTAAATAGTGCTAGAGGGGCAATGTGACTCCACCAAAAAAGGATGTTGCTCAGTTGTCTTATACCTAACTTAGTTGTACTAGTCAAATAGGATGCCTCTTAGGTTCTCTTACACCTATCGTAATAGCACCTGAGGATCGTGTGTAGTTTGTGTTTATGTTGATGAAGGATAAGATGCCACTTGTGTTATCTTACACCTATCCTAAACACATCATGGCAGATTCGCAGATAAGCAAATAATGCTTCCAATGAAGAAGGGATTTGATGAATGGAAAGATAGGATTTTTATTGATGATAATTATTTTTAAACATTATTTTAAGGATAATAGTTCTTTAAATAGTGCCCATTGATTGGAAGCATCGGGCACTCCTCTATCATAGTAGTTTAAACTACTTTCCATCTTTTGAAGCACCAAGGTAGGCCTTTCAATGATCGGAAGTAAAATTTTTATTTAAAAGGTTTTGAGATAGACTAACTTTGAAAGACTTTAAACCATTTATTTTCAACATTAATTGAAATCTCTCTCCTGTTAAGTAGAATCTTGGAGGTTGCATCTCTAATGTCACTTTAATCTCTTTTAGATCAATCCTTGTTATCCCATGATGCTTTACTAGAAGCCTTAGAAACTCCCCTAAAGTCATTCTAATTTTATACTTTATGGGATTCAACTTCAAGGTGTAGTGTCATAACCAATCGAAGATAACTACTCAGATCGTAAAGATGGTCTTCCTTTTTCTTTAACCCTAGTGAGCAGAGAAAGGCATGAACTTATAGTGGTAAATTCCAATAAAAATTATAAGTGCAAAAGACCTCTCATCCTCTAGCATCATCAACCCATCCTTGAATAAGGAGACTGCAGGTAAAGAGGCTATGTCTGCTATCAAATTTAAAATAGCTAATGTGGATTCATCTTCAAGACATAACGAAATCTTGAATCGACGATGTGTGGATTTGAATGTCCTTCCTTTGGAATAATATTGGGTAATAATGATAGCATATTTCTTCTTCAATAAGGTTGATCTTAAACATTGATCTTCTTCTTGGTGCAAATGTTCGCATCAAAAGTTAGCAAAGTAGGAATAGCAATTGGTTCAATTTTGAATTTGCAGACTGCTACCTTTAAAGATGTATAACTTCATATCTTAGGTAAAGCGTTTAAACTACAAAAGTAACCTAACTAAGTCGTTGGAATTTTTTTTCTAACTTATCATATATGGATGTTGGGAGTGTGGGTGGACTACCTTTATGTTCTAAGGTTAATCTCTTAAAACTCATTGGTTGATGATTTAATTTTCTTCTCAACTTTAGGCAGTGTATCCTCTACTTGAAAGTTTTCTAAATTCTTTAAGCAAAGTATGTAGACTAGGCAAAATATGATTTTATTACTTCATTTGAAGATTTATCTACAAGCTGAATCCTCTTTCAAGCTTAAAAGAGATGAAGTGGAAATTTGATGTCTCAACATATATATATATATATATATATATATATATATATATATATATATATATATATATATATTTTAGAGGAGAGGTTAGGCACAACTCTTAACTTACAATCCTATAATAATATCATGAGATAGAAGAATTGGAGTCAATGTGCTCGCATACCCACATAGTTTCTAGTCATAACTTTCATGAATTATCCTTTTAGAACCTATTGTTTTACTGTTATCTACTCCAAAGACTTGTCAAAAGTAGACTCAAAATTTATTTCATATATTTTTTATCTCCTTTTCTTTGAATTTACACCATACAAATGATTTATCCTTTGCATTCCAATTCAATGTGTATTATTGGTGCTTTACTTTTTCTCTTTTTCTTCTTTTCTTTCTCTTCTTCTCTATTTTTTTCATTCATTCTTTTCATTTTTTCTTTTCTTTCTTTTCTCTTTTTGTTTCATTTTTTTTCTTTCTCTCCTTTTTTTGAGACTTTGTTTATATTGTGTTCTCTGGAGGGGATAGCTTGTCTTTCTTTTCCATAGGATATTCTATGTTGAGTAAGGCTTGAGGAGGTTGCCACTAACTGGGCAAGGAAGAATTAGGTTAAGTTCCAATTAAACACTCCTCTATCTCCTTAGAGAAGGTGAGGGTGCACTCATTATTTTAGCTTAGTGGGCAACCTTCCAAGATAGTTTAGGACCTTAAGATTAACCTTCAGAATAGTTTGATGCCCATATTTTGGATTGTGAGGTGTATCTTAAGAAGGATTTAGAATTTGATTATTTCCAATGACTGGTTTGCTTCTTGCTATGGTGTTGGTCAAAGTGGTAGGACCTTGTCACTACAAGAATTGGCTTTTGTGATATCTTCTTAAAGAGAGGTAGAATTGATGTCTACCTACTCTTTTATGGTGCCCAAAATATCTTCTATTAGATTTGATGTTTCTAAATATTTGTCAATAGTAACACCATGAAAGTTTAAAATAGGGGAACCTCTACTCGAGTTGGAATCCTTAAAGGCACCAAGTCCATCGGTACTACTATTTTATGGATTACGATATTTATTGTGATTGTCATTTTGAGAGTTATCTTTCTTTGGGAATTAGGATTCAAATCATTTGAGTCATACTTATCTAGAATGGATAATACATCTCAAAAATCCTTATTGATCTTATTCTTGGCTCTTGGAGGAAATCTATTTCCTTTCTCCTTTGGTTAAAGAAACTTAGAAACAAACTGTAGTTCAAACTGAAGAAGTGTCTTCTTGCCTGCCACCTCCTTTCTACTGATGGTCATGAGGGTTAGAATCTCTGCATTGCTAGAAAGAGAACCATATTAGACCTTCAACTTGAATTATTTAGTTGATTTGATTATTAAATTGGAACCCTCATTTAACAAATTTAGGTAATCTAAATGGGGTTCAAATATTGGAGCGATTTTGAAATTTTTTTTTTTGGAGGAGAGACTTTGAATTTGATTTAAATTTAGAGCCCACATTCAACAAATTTGGGTATGTTGAATTGGGTTCAAATGTTTATGAGAGGCTTTTAATTGATGCTTTCATTGTCTCACATTTGAATTTGATTTTATGTTTGGGACCCTCATTTAATAAATTTGGGTATGTTAAATGGAGGATCAATTGACTTTGTTTTGGATTTGATTTTGGAATCTTCACTTAGCAAATTTATGTATGCTAAATGAGATTCAAGTGCATGTTTGAAAACAATTTTTGAAAGCATTTTTTTTTTTACGATGATGTGTGGCATGTATTTGCTTTGTTGAATTCAATTTGAAAATGGGATCTTTACTTAGCAAATTTAGGTATGCTAAGTGAAGTACAATGTGTTTGATGTATTTTGATTTGATCAATACATGAAATTTGGTATGTTTAGTCGGGATCAAATGTGTTTCATGAGTTTGTTTTGTTTTGTTTTGAAAGAGGAGAACTTCTATTTAATAAATGTGGTATGTTAAATAAAGTTCAATTTATTTTCAATTTTGATAAGGTGGGACTCTCATTTTACAAATTTGGGTATGTTAAATGGAGTTCAAGTGTGTTTGATTTATTTGTGATTTTAAAAAGGAAATCTACTTAGCAAATGAGGGTATGTTAAGTAGCATCCAATTTGCTTTTGATTTTGAAAAAGGGAATTCTCATTTGACAAATTTGGGTATGTCAAATGGAATTGAAATGTGTTTTAATTTCTAATGATTTTGAAAAGGGGACTTCCATTTAACAAATTTAGGTATGTTAAAAGGAAATCAATTATATTTTACTTATTGAATTTCAAAGATGGGATATTTGTGTATGATGTTGCTTTTGAAAAGAGAAATTCCAACTTAGCACTTGTAGGATGTTCTAAATGAAATTTCAATTTTATGTCATGATTTTATTTGAAAATAAAATCTTCATTCAACAAGCTTAAGTTTGTTGAATGAAGATTACTATTTTGAAATATTTGCTTTTGGAAAAAAGGATTTAAAATTATTTGATTTTAAATTATGAAAAGAAGCTCCATGCAACAATCATGGATATTGTTGCATGAGGTTTGGTTATCTTTAAATGGAGATCTTTTGCCATGTAAATTTTAATTTGAGAAGTGCTTTTGAAAGTATATATCTTTTTTGCAAAGAGTTTATATTCTTAAGTATGAGATGAACCTTGCCTCACTAAGAGAATGATAAATAGGTTCTAAATATTTAGTCATCTTCTTTAGTTAATTCAAATTTTTTTAAACTATTAGGGGACATAATAGGGGTTTTAAGACCTACTTGGAGTGAGGTCTTAAAACCTAAAGGATGTTAGCTAGCTTGGCCTAAGGATGAAATAGGCTAAGTGCAAATAGAAAGAAAGATAGTGTTGGACCCATATAAAATACAAGTCCACTATTGATGTTTGGAGACAATAATTGCTACTAGAGATGGAGAGAGGAACCCTCCCCAGTGGAGTAGTCAGAAAAATCTATGGTATTTATTTTTGAGATGTGGGACACCATGTAGATCTTAGGGGGTACTTATTGAAATGATCGGACATGACATTAAGGAAAGATGCACTATCTTGAAAGATATATATTATCACCATATAATGGTCCTAATCACCTAATGAGAACTCCTAAGGCATGACGGGTCTTCCTTAGGGCTAGCTAAAGCCTCATATTCCTAAGATGTCCATATTATATACCATTAAATTCAAACCATATGTAAATTTACATGCATGAACATAAGAAAGAGAGCTCCAAATCACATGATCAATTAATTCAATCACTTGAACAATTGCAAATGCATGTACTTTTAATAAAAAGGAAGGATTACCATTCTCTAATTAAATACACACATGTATGCATAAAAGACCTAACTATGCCTTTGTTAAGCTAGGGAAGTGAGGTAATCAAATGACCTCCTCAGGGCTAGCTAAAGCCTCATATTCCTAGAATGTCCAGACTATGTACCACTTTTCATAAATACATACACATGTATTCATAATTTGGAGAATGAAAATCATGCAAAAAAATGATATTTAATTTGATTGAATCATTTATGTATATGAATTAAAGCCTCATCCAAATTCTAGTATTGAAATAAGAATGAAATCAAATGGAGTATGTGCCATTGTTAATCCAAGGAAGTGAGGTAATCAAATGACTTCCTTGGCGCTAACTAAAGCCTTTTATTCCCGGGATTTCCAGACTATATACCCATTAAAATTCTCAATTACATAAATCAATACATGAATAAAAGGAAAGGAGCTTCACTTCATACATTTAAGCTATAATCACATACATCTCTTATGTATTTATAACTAGCATTCATTGCATATGTAGCCATTCATTTATAAGCTTTGGAAAATACATTTTGATTAAATAGTGATAATAGCCACACATATTATAAATTAAATCAACCCATGCAAGCCTGACATAAAGGAAAACCATTTGATTTAATTAATTTTGAAAATATGAATGTATGGTTTCAAATGACATACAACATTTAACATGATTGGAAAGGACTGAATAAGCATAAACATGTGATTTCATTCGATTAAATTAGTTCTTAAGTACAATAAAATAAAATAAAAGCATTTAAAGAAAACCAAGGCTTTTTAATTATCACTTTTAATTTCATATTTCATTTGGTTTGAATAAATGAGGGAAAGTTTTCTAATCCTAACCCATTCCCATGTTTGTGATTTAATTTCATTTAATGAAAAGTAATTAAGTTTATTTTATGGGTTAATTAGGTTGTATTATGCATTAAATCCATTAATTAACCCTTACCTATGTTGCCATAATTTAATTAACCAAGTAATTATGAGCCTACATGTTATTTACATACATTGGAAACTAAATCAGCAATGAATCTATGAAATGAAAGAGGCCTAATGCAATTGGCTCACAATTAGTGATTAATTAAGTTAAGAAACTTAATTAAGTACTTTCATGGTTTTGCCACACATGTGGGTTAACCATAATTTCCTTAAATGTCTTTAGGTTATTGAACACCTAAAGATCTACCCATGAATTGATTAATTAAGATTCCATGTGATTATAGTTTTAAATTGATTAATTAAGCAATTTAATTAATGAATTAAACCATCAATTAATCCCAAATTAATTAATTTCCATTCAAGTACAATGGACTTAGGGAAAAGATTGTGAAAGAGGTCCCAATCTCATTCCCTAAGACCATTCACTATTTCACAATGATTAATGATATTAATTAATGATTTCCTTACTATTTAGATTATTAATTAATTATCTAATTAATTAGGAAAGTAATTAAGGTTAAGATAATCAATTTCCCTAATTAACCAAGCAATAAATTCCAAGAAAATTATGGAGGCTGAGGTCATCCCATTAATCAACCTTAGAAAGTTTCAGATTAATTACTTAGGTAATTAGAGAGTAATTAAGCTAATTAAGTTTTTAATTAAACCTAAATTAAGCCTTAATTACTATTGAAAATTAATTGGGGTCAATTTTAATTGAATCTCCTCTGAAATACCTTCAAAATAAATATATACTTACATTTTTAGAATTTTTTAAGATTTTTTATAATTTTCCAAAGTTTTAGCTGATTTAAATGATCTTCCATGATTTTTATAAATTCCATTAATTTATTTTAACTATTTGAACTTCAGAATGCAATATCCCCCAATCCAAAATCCTTTTAACTTGAAATTTGTATGGTAGGTAGATTTTAAGATCACTTTTAATCTCTATAAATTTCAAATCAATCTATTGTGTCTTTTTGGTTTAATTAATTAAATTTAATTTTCACTAAAACTTAAATTAAGATCAAAATATTTAGTAAAATTTGGGGCTATTGGCTTCATTAGATTTCTTTCAGAAAGATAAATCCAATGAGCCCTTATTTGTAATTTCTAGTTAAGTATTTTATTTTTTATGAATTTTTGAAATTTCTAGTGTTTTTAATTAATTTTTAAAAAGCAGAAAATCCCTAATCTCTTACTTGACCTAGTGAACACCTACACAGCATTGGTTGGACCATGTGGCACCACATGGTACCACATGAGTGGCTGGTGCGGTGCCACATCAGTAGATGAGTGGGAATGCAGACAAGGAAGCATAAATCAAATCTGACCATTTGATCGTGGATTAGACGGTCGATCGATAATACCGATCTGCGTGATTCAACCGCGCGATCCGATGAGCCGCTGCGTCTATATGATGATAATGTTATCTATTTCCTTGAATAGAAGATTAGATGGCTGGTGGGCAATCCGGTGGAAGAGGTGGATAGAACACTATTCCAGACAAAATTTTTGTGATTCTTATGAAAAAATTGAATGAAAAACTAAATAAAAACCTAAAAATAAAAAATAAATAAAAACCTATACCTAAAAAATAAACTAAAATAAAATAAAAACCTAAAACTAAAAAATAAACCTAAAAATAAATAAAAAATAAAACCTAAACCCTAAACTAAAAAAAAACTAAACCTAAAATAAAAATAAAATAAATAAAATAAAATAAATCTAAACCTAAACCTAAACCTAAAATAAGCTAAACCTAAACCTAAACCTAAACCTAAACTAAATAAAATAAAATAAATTAAAAATAAACCTAAACCTAAAATAAAACCTAAAACCTAAACCTAAAAAAATAAAATAAAATCCTAAACCTAAACCTAAAAATAAAAAATAAAACCTAAACCTAAAAAATAAAATAAAAATAAAACTCAACTAAAAAATAAAACTATACCTAAAAAATAAACTAAAATAGAAACCCTAAACAAAAAATAAATAAACCTAAAATAAATAAACTAAACTAAATAAATATAAAAATAAACCTAAATAAAAATAAAAATAATATAAACTAAAAAATAAAAAATAAACTAAAGAAACTAAAGAAACCTAACCTATCAGTTTACTTAATTGAAAAAAAGCCTAAAACCTAAATCTTAAGCCCTAAACCCTAAACCTACAACACTAAACCTACAACTCTAAACCCTAAACCTTAAACCTTAAGCACTAAATCCTAAACCCTAAACCCTAAACCCTAAACCCTAAAAGCATAAATCATAAAACCCTAAATCATAAACCCTAAACCTCAGCTGAGTTGATTTTTATGAAAGGTGATCTTAAAGAGGTCAACGAAGAGGTTGTGAAATACAAAGTTGGTGCTCCTGCCCATGTTGGTCTTATTGCACCTATTGATGTTGTGGTTCCTCCAGGAAACTCTAGTCTAGATCTTTCACATACTTCTTCCTTCTAGGTTCTGAACATCTCAACTAAGATCAATAAGGGTACTACTGAAATTATCACCCAAGTTGAGCTAATTAAAAAGAAGTTAAGTTGGGATCCTCAGAGGCCACTCTCCTCAGTTTGGGATTATTAGGCCATTCTTTTATGGCCTTATCATCCAGTCTGTGTATGATGATGGTTTGGTGTTTAATCCAGAGGTACTTGACCTAATTAAAGATGATCTCATCATCGCGCATCTTTCTCACTTTTCTCAGAAGCCCCCACATGTTCATGAACGCTTACAAGAATGTCCTCGCCATCGTGATTGCCACTGATTACACATACCCATAGGACGAGAAGGTTAACGAGTATTTGAAGGATCCTAATAAATTTGATTTGCCTACTGCGCCTGATGCTTCTTTTACTTCTCCTACTACTACTGCTTCAGTTGCTATAGTGGAAGAGAAGAAGGAAGAGCTTACTAAGAAATCTAATGATGATATGGGTTTTAGCTTCTTTGACTAAGCTTTGTTGGCCTTCTACAAAATAAAATTTTATTATTTTTGGGAGTTAAATCATTTTGTCAAATACTATTTTTGTGAATTTTTGAATTACATTTTATTTTATCCCATTTTATTATAGGATAATGTCTTGTTTGATTTGGCAATTTCTTGTTTGTTATGGAATCATTTGAGTTTCAAAAAATATAAAATAACCCTTAAACCCTAAACCCTAACCATAAACCCTAAACCCTAAACCTAAACCTAAAGTAACTAAATAAATTTTAAAATAAACCTAAACACTAAAACTTAATAAACCTAAACCTAAACCTAAACCCTAAGAATGGGTAGAACATTGATGGCTGGAACATCACTGTCAACCAGGCTCAGTCTAGATTTGGTGGAGGAGGCAAAGGAAGAGGCGGCGGTTATCGCAGTGGTGTTGGGGGATCTGGAGGTGCTAGTGGATAAGAAGGTGGTGGTTATGGAGGCTGGAGGAGCGACGGAGGTTACAACCATGGTGGTGGAAGAGGGAGAGATCAGGGATATGATGGTGGATCCTACTACTAGAGTGGCTGGGGTGGTTTTGATGGGAACTGGAGAAATTAAAGAATGGCCGATCCGATCTGCTACATATAGAACTGTGTCTTTATAGTAAAGACAATCTAGTTATTTAAGTATTTGATTTGCTCTATGTGTGCTCATTTTTTACCTATGTCATCACTTGTGTCATAGAAAACTTGGTGTGTTACTTCATTGGTTAAATCAAAAAGAAGAAATGTTGAATCTGAATTTATTCTCCAAAAAATCCAAAAAATCTCAACCCTATACTAAAACTTGAACCCTAAATCTAAATCATAAACCCTACACCCTAAAAAATCACAAACCCTAAAATTAAGCCTAAACCATAAACCCTAAACCCTAAACATACAACCCTAAACCCTAGACCCTTAAACCTAAACCCTAAACCCAAAACCCAAACCCCTAAACACTAAACCCTAAACCATAAACTCTAAACCCTAAAACCATAAACTCTATAGTCTAAACACTAAACCCTAAATCCTAAACCTGAACCTAAACCCTAAACCCTAAAACCTAAACCTAAACCTAACTTAAACTAAACTGCCAGTATATTAAAAAATCAGAACTAATCCTAAACTCAAAACTAACCTAAACTTAAACCCTAATCCCAAAACCATACAACCCTATACCCTAAACCAAACTAAACCCTAAACCTGACCCTAAACCCTAAAATCTAACCCTAAACCCTAAACCCTAAACCCTAAAACCCCAAACCCTCAACGCTAAACCTTAAACCCTAAAAACCTAAACCTAAACTAAATAAAACCTAAAAATAAAATAAATAAATAAACCTAAACCTAAATAAAATACAAAAATAAAATAAAATATAAACATAAAGTAAGACCTAAACCTAAACCTAAATGTAAAAATCAAATAAAATAAAAAATAAAAACCTAAACTAAACAAAAAAAAATAAAATAAACCTAAAAATAAAAAAACATAAATAAAATAAAAACTAAAAGTAAAATAAAAATAAAATAAAATAAAATAAAACTCAATAAAAACCTAAAAGTAAATCCTAAAATAAATAAAAAACCTAACTAAAAAAATAAATAAATAAAATAAAATAAATAAACTTAAATCTAAACTAAAATAAATAAAACACGATATAAACTAAACCTAAACCTTAAACTAAATAAAATGATATAAAACCTATAAATAAATAAAATAAAAGCTAAAACCTAAACCTAATAAAACCTAAACCTAAACCTAAAAATAAAGAATAAAACCTAAACCTAAAAAAGAAAATAAAACTAAAACTAAACTAAAAAAATAAGCGTAAACGTAAACCTAAGCCTAAAAAAACCTAAACTAAAATAATTAAACCTAAAATAAATGAACTAATAGAAATAAAAAATAATGTAAATAAACTAAGTAAACATTAACCTACCCATTTACTTAATTTTTTTTTTAAAAAAAAACCCTAAACCCTAAACCCTAAACCTACCACCGTAAACCTACAACACTAAACCCTAAACTGACCATAAACCCAAAACCCAAAACCCTAAACCCTAAACCCTAACCCTAACCCTAACCTTAAACACTAAACCTTAAACTAAAATTTGACTAAACCTAAATAACCTAAACTAAAGTTTAAACTAAACCCTAACCCCTAAACTTAAAGGCTAAAACCTAAACTAACTAAACCTAAACCTAAAAAAAAAACCTAAACCTAAAACCTAAATTTAAAACTAAATTTAAAACCTAAACACTAAACTAAACCTAAGAATAAAATAAACCTAAACTAAATAAATATAAAATAAATAAAGTACCTAAATAAATAATATAAAATAAATAAAATTAATTAAATTTAAACTAAACTAAAATAAATAAACCTAAGATTTAAAACCTAAATATAATAAAACTAAGCATAAAGTAAAAAAAATAAACCTAAAATAAAATAAAATAAAACTAAATGAAAACCTAAACTTATAAGTGTAAAAAAATAAAATAAACCTAAATCATAAACTAAAATTTAAATAAATAAAATAAAATTAACCTAAACTAAATTAAATAAAATAAAACTAAACCTATAAATTAAACTTAATCCTAAATCTAAACAAAATAAAATAAATTAAAATTATAAACCTAAACCTAAACTAAAAAATAATACCTAAAAAAAAAACCTATAACCTATAACCTAAATAAATAAAATAAAAACCTAAACTTAAACCTAAAAATAAAAAATAAAACCTAAACCTAAAAAATAAAATAAAAATAAAATTAGACAAAAAATAAACCTAAACCCAAAAATAAAAAACATAAAATAAATAAGCTAAAAAAAATAAAAATTAAAATAAACCTAAATAATAAATTAAAAATAAATTAAACTCAAATAAATAAAAAATAAACTAAATAATCTATAGAAAACCCAAACAAAAGTTTACTTAATTAAAAAAACCCTAAACCTTCAATCATAAACCCTAAAACCTAAACCATATATCCTAAACCCTAAACCCTAGCCCTAACTAACCCCAACCCTAAATCGTAAACCTACAACCTTAAACACTAAACCATGAACCCTAAAACCTTAAAACCCTAAACCGTAAACCCTAAACCTTAAACCCTAAACCCTAAACCCTAAACCCTAAATCCTAAAACCCTAAACCCTAAACCCTAAGCCCTAAAACCCTAAACCCTAAACCCTAAACCCTAAACCCTAAAACCTATAACCCTAAACCCTAAGCCCCATACCCTAAGCCTTAAACCCTAAACCCTAAACTAACCCTAAACTTTAAACCCTAAACTAACCCTAAACCCTAGACCCTAAGAATGGACAAAACCTTGGTAGAAGGAACATTGCCATCAACTATGGTTAGTCTAGATCTAGCAGTGGAAGAGAAAGTAGAGGCAACGGTTATCATAATGGTGGTGGGGGATCTAGGGGTCCTAGTGCATACAGAGGTGGTGGTCAGACCAGTGGTGGTTATGGAGGTGGGAGGAGCGACGAAGGTTACAACAATGGTGGTGTCAAAGGGAGAGATGAAGGATATGATGGCGGATCCCGCTACTCGAGAGGCGGGGTGGTTCTGATGGGAACTAGAGAAATTGAAGATCGGTCGATCTGATCTGCTGCTTAATGAACTCTGTCTTTACATAGATAGTTCTACTTATTTAAGGATTTTGATTTGCTCTGTGGGTGCTCATTTTTTATTAATGTCATTGCTTATGTCTTAGAAAACATTGGGTGTTATTTGGTTGATGAATTCGAAAAGAATAAATGTTGAATCTAAATTTGTTCTTTGTTAAAAAAAACAATAAACTCTAAATCCTAAACCCTAAACCCTAAACTTAAACTTAAACCCTAAACCTAAAACCTAATCCCTAAACCCAAAACCCTAAATCGTAAACCCTACACTCTAAAAACCCTAAACCCTAAACCTTAAACCCTAAACCTAAACCTTAAAACCCTAAAACCTTAAACCCTAAACCCTAAACCCTACACTCTAAAACCCTAAACCCTAAACCTGAAACCTACAACCCTAAACCCTAAACCATAAAGCCCAATTCTTAAACCTAAACACTAAACCCAAAACTAAAGCTAAACCCTAAAACCTAAACTAACCCAAAACCCTAAACACTAAGCTAACCATAAACCCTAAACCTTTAATAAAGTTGTCATTAGGAGTAGATCTAAAGAATGACCTAATCCTAACATAGTTATGGTAGATAAACAAAATCTCTTTAAAAGACTTTCCCTTGACTATTAGATAATTGAATACTCTAAAACTTAACCCTAAATCATATTATAATACCATATATTATAGTTTAATGTAACATCATATATTTGAGCATGTAGTGATGTGTTTTTGGATGTTACAAGATGTTTTGAAATGTTTTAGAATATTATGATATTATGCCCTATAGTCTATAATATTATAAATCCTAAAAATATTGATATAATAAATCAGATGATGAAATTTATTAAATTTGAAGTTGGAATTAGGTTGTAGTACCAAAGGTGTGCTACACCACTTGTAGTCTAAAAAGTAAGATTTTTTGTTTAAAATAAATATTATATGTTGTAGCATAGTATAGCATCATATATCATAATTTAGTGTTCTATGAATTTTAAATTATTTTAGTATTTTACAATCATGCAGTTGAGCCTACACTAAAATTATTTATAAAAATGTTTATTTAGACTTTAAAATGGTGGAATTTGGCCAAATTCATAATAGGTAGAGCATAGCATCATAATATATTATTTCAATTTAAAATATGTAAGTGAAATGACTAAAATATATAGTTTTTTTATTGTTTAGACTAAATTTATGAGTTTTTATCTTAAGAAATCCCTTGTGATGTGATATGTAATATAGTATAATATAATAAGTTATAGTGTATTATAATATAAGATGCCATAACATAGTGTAGCATCATGCATTATACCATACTATTGTGTATTTGTACTTATTGTTTAGCATATTTTAGTTTGTTATAGTATGATGTAGTAGAATTTGTACTAGTATAATTCATAAAAATACTAATTTATAGGCTGAGATGATGGGATTCATTTTAAGTGTAATTCCAAAATAAATATTCATTTCTAAACCAAATTTTATAAATTTCTTGCATAAAGTGATTCATTTTAAGGTGTAATGTACGATAATATATTATTTGAAAGCATACTAAAATATAATGTACATAACAATATAACTTCACATATATATGAATGTGGTGGTGTGTTACCAAATGTTATTGTACATTTTAGTATGTTTTCTTTTGTTATAATACATTGGGTCAAAACTCACAAAAATGTTAATTTGAAGGTTGAAATGGAAGAATTAGGCCAAATTGATGGCACACACCAAGAAGCAATGCAAAAATTATGCTATTTTGTACCATTTCAAATAGAAAAATAACAATTTTACATCCAAATGAACATTATTCATATTTTGAGAAAATTTCATTATTTGTTCTTTTTAGGTGATTCTAATGAGGTGTAATGTTAGACAATATATTATATTATAGCAAATTATAATATAACATCATATTTTATAATATAATATTGTGTGTTAATTCTCACTATTATATGTTTAGCATGATATTGTATAGTTAGATTGAGCTTGCACCATCACAAATCATAAAATGTTGATTATAATGTTAAGATGATGGTTTTAATGAATACATTGTAAGGCTTTTGGTTGAAGTATTAATGGTGTACATAAGAGAATAAATAAGATTTGATGAGAATTCCTTATCAAGGACATGGAGGGAGATCCACTAGGGGATCACACATGGACATGACATGTGAGGGGTCATGTCAGTGAAGAAGAAAATCTACTGGGGATAAGATTTGAATTTGATTTGATTATATTATTTATGGAAGGAAGATTAGTTGGTGAAAAGAATCTATTATCTACCAGGGATTAAGATCAAATTGAATTGAATTTATTTTGTTTAAATTGATGTGAAGGCATATTTGCTAGAGATATGGGGTCGAGTCCGCTGGGATAGTCTACAACCTATGATCGAAAGACCGCTCGAGGTAACCACATATGATCAAAAGACCGCTGGCATAAGACACCATCCACAAGAGCATAGGAAAGTGCTCTCTGCTACTTTTGATGGGATTGGGACTTCTCTTTAGGTAGTTTGCCTTTATTTAAGTAATCCATGAATGGTTGCCTCTAATCTAAGTCCTCATCTTTCTTGGCAATGGCAACCTCCCCTTTAAGAGAGTATTGTTTGATGTGTTCAATATCAATAAAGGATAAGACTTGTCTATTTTGGATCTTTATTTATATGGACTCATCCTCCGAACATGCCAACTTCTTGGAAAGCATGGCTAAAGCAAACACTATGATGTTCTCTCCTTGAGGAAGCTTATAAGTGGTAACCTCTTAGATTTGGGACAACAACTCCATGGTGTACTTATGGTAGTGATGGAGCTTATGCTTTATAACCTTATAGGACCCAGCAATTTGGTTGATAACTAGCTCAGAATCCTCAAAGATCTTAATGTTTTGGATGCTTAGAGTAATGGCTAACTCCAGATTAGCAATCAGAACCTCATATTTAGCTTCATTATTGGTGCAAGGATTGGACAGATGATATGAGAATCTCATAACATCGGTTTGGAGTTAAGAGAACTATCCCTACCCCTGCCTTTCTTAGAATAGTATATTGTGGTTCTTCTCCTCTTTGAGAGGAAGCAGTACCATCAAAGTACATCTCCCAATGGTGAATGCTAGTATCCCATAAGTTGATGATTTGTTTATTGGGGAGATCATCACTAAGTGGAGAGTCAACAGGAAGTGTTGTGCTGCTAAGAAATATGCTAGTGCTTATCCTTTCATCGCACAGAGGGGTACAAAGGTAATGTCAAACTATGAGAGGATCATGGACTGTCATGCCAACCATCATGATAGCACCAGCCATGTCATGAGATACTATAGTGGATTGATCATAGAGATTAAGTTCACCTTATGAGGAAGCATGTAGTGCTGTAGCTTTTGGGATGTAGAGATTAAAGCAAGGCAATGCTTCTCAATGAGTGGATAATTATCCTCAGCAGGGATTAGATGACGGTTGAGGTATTAGAGTGCATTTTCCTTCTCTTCGTCATTGGCTTGGGGCAACAAAGCACCAAGGGAGTCACCTAATGCAGCAATGTAAAGTTTGAGTGGCTTGCGAGATAGGGGCTGCTAGATCCAGCAGCATCATTAGGTAATGCTTGATGTCTTCGAAGGCATGCTCACACTTGTCATCCTAGTTGAACTTAGCAACTTTTTAATAAGTGATGAATGGTCGACATCTTCCGATAGGTTGGAAATAAAGCATCTTAGACACGAACGCCTTGGAATAATCTCAGTTGAGTTAAACTTTTAGGCGGTGGCATTTCTAATATCGCCTTAATCTTCTCTAGATCAATTTTGATTCCTTGGTGTAGGACAACAAACCCAAGGAATTTTCTTAAAGCTACTCTGAATGCATACTTCAGGGGGTTCTTTTTGAGGTTAAATTGTCTTAACTATTTGAAAAGAATCTCAAGTCAAAGAGATGGTTTTCATTTTCTCTACTTTTGACCACGAGATCATCAACATAGCACTCAACTTTATGATGAAGGAGTTCATCAAAGAGTCGAGTCATAGCCAGTTGGTATGTAGCATCGGCATTTTTTAGGCTGAAAGTCATGACCTAATAGCAATAGATTTCAATCGGGGTTCTAAAAGTAGTGTTTATTTCATATCCAAGGGCCATCTTTATTTGGTTATATCAAGATGAGCCATTCATGGAAGATAACATTGCATGAGATGAGGCAATGTCCACCTTCGACTCTGGGATTGGTAGTGAAAATTTGTCTTTTGGACATGCCTTATTTAAATCCTTAAAATCGACACATATGTGAATTTGGTCATTCTTTCTCTTAACTGGGACAATGTTGGATAACCAGATAAGGTATTTTTCTTCTCGGATGAAGTCAACATCGATTAGTTTCTTGACTTCATAAATGACCTATTGTTCTATGTCTAATCGCATGCATCAAGGAGCTTGCTTGATGTATAAGCTATTTTATTATGGACTGCTATGTCAGGAGCCAATCCAGGCATCTCTTCATAACTCCATGCAAAGTAGTCCTTAAACTTAGTCAATAGCTTAACTAAGTCATTGGTTTCAATTTCAAATAAAGAACTTATGTATGTCGGGTGTGGATCTTCTTCAATTCCTAAGTTGATTTCCTTAAGCTTATCGATGGTTGACTTGATCTCTTCTTTGAACTCTGGTGGTGCATCTTTGAATTCAAAATCTTCTGGATCATCTAAAGTTTCTAAGCATAACTCCTCATATGAGTTAATATGATTCGAAAAGAACCTATTAGATTCCAAATTATTGGTAATGACTAAGCAGTATTCATCATCATCGACTGGACCCACTATATTGAATCCTTGTCCCAGACTTGATTGAGAGTTATAGCATTTGTTCTTCCATATTCTTTTGAAGTAGTTTGACCTATGCTCTAAGTCTTAACACTTGTGGATGACTTAGCGGCTTCCTTAACTACCAAACCCTCAACTTTTTGAGAGGAAAGTGGGGTTAGAGCTAAGGTTCCCAACTGATGCCTAACTATTTCAAATATGCACTTGGATACACTTATGCTTTGCTTTGGAGCCTGGTCTTCTTCACTATCTGGCTCAAGTATCACCTCTAAGGGAATCTACTACTGAGAAGAGCTGGCTAGTGTGCTAACTATATAAGACTCATTCTTTGAACTAGATTCTAAGTTTATATGGATAGCAGGTGTACTCTTAGTAACTAGGACATATCTTTTATTTGGTGGCCAATAAGAAGGTTTTCCACCCCTAGGACTACCTCTGAACTAGCCTCTTCCTCTGCCTGGTAGAAGTTAGGTCATCTTACCCATATGTTCGAATGGGGTAATGAGCTGTGGGTGGAATCTAATGTCAGGCTCCACTTCCTCCTCCAAGTCTATTTCCTCTCCCTTTTATTTTTTATTTCATTTTCCCTTTACCTTTTTTTCCTTTTCTCTTCTGTTTTCTTTTCGTTTATTTTTAAACTTTGGCCAAGCTCGCAAGAATAGACTTGTGGATTTTGAGGGAGGTAATAAGCCACGTCTACATATATGCCTACCTCGTGTACTATAAATCGCTTGAGATCTCCTTCGACATAGTAGATGATCCCACCTCTCACAAACTTCATACATTGATGTAGAGAGGATGGAACTATATTGTTCTCATGTATCCATGGTCTCCCAAGCAAATCGTTGAAAGATGTACATGAGTCTATAATGTGAAATTTGGCTTTGGTCTTCCAATTATGTATCTCTAAGGGCAACACTATGGAGCCTAAGGCCTGTTAACCTCACTTTTGGAGTGCGAATTCAATCTTCCCATCTTAGACTTTGGAGTCTTCTAGACACTAAGACTTCCCTAGTCATAAGACACTTCTATCAATTAGGTAAACACTTAACCTAAGCCTAAATACTTAGGAGGGATAACCGAAGGATTAGGTTATGCTAGGGATGAAGATAATCTACTTACCCTACAACCCAAATCCAATCCATGTTCACCTTCTCAAACCAAACCTCAAGTTAAGTTCAAACATCAAATTCAAATCTAAATCCAAACCAAAATTCCTAAAGCAAATGATTGAAGCCCATGATCAAATCTAAACATGAAACCCTTCCTAAGTCATATGACCTATCCCATGAAATTAGCAAAATCTTAAGCCAAATCAATCTAAAATCAATTTATTTTCTCATAATCAATTTATATCCTCAATCATCTTCTTAAATATAAATCAAATCTACATTCAAATGACCAAAATTAAATCAAACTAAATCAAATTAAATCAAAACCCTTCCTAAGCCATATGACCTATCGCATGGACTTAGCCAAATCTTAATCCAAATAAAGTTAAACTCAATTGATTTTCTCACAAATCAATCATATTTTCAATCATCTTCACAAATTGAAATTAAATATACATTTAAATCAACAAAACTAAATCAAACCAAATCAAAATCTAAACCACATGACCCAACTCCATGGACTTAAATTCCTTCATTCCAAAATCCAAATTCAATTGATTTTCTCATGAATCAATTAGAGCTTCAATCATATTAAAAAATATAAATGAAATCTACAATCATCAAGCCAAACCAAAATCAACCCAAGTCATACCCAACTTAACCCTTTTGACTTGAAATGTTCAAATGAAGCAAAAACCATTTGAACCCAAGCCAATTGCAATTGAATTTATATATCAATCCCAAATCCATATATAAACTCAACTAAATCAAAATCAACCCAAAAGCAAGCCAACTAAACCCAATTGGTCTACTTGACCCAAAGTGGCCAATTTGACCTGTTTGAGCCATGTTCTAATCCTACCCAAATTAGATTGAACCAAGCCCATCAAAACCTCCCATCATGATTGTTGATCACCCTAGGTTGATCAATTGTCAAAAATTAGGTCAAACCAAGCCAACTTGGTCATTTGACCAAGTCAACCCCTTAACCCATATGAACCCAAACTAGCCAAATTGTAACCTAAGACAAATCCCTTGAAACCAATGGTTCATACCAAATCAAAATCAATATTTGAATATGACTTGATCTTCAATTGAGTCAAACCAAACCTAATTGGTCCCCTTGACCCAAGTTGACCAAAATTGACCTAAAAGATCAAATTGGGTCAAATCAAAATATAAGCCAAATTGATTACAACCAATAGCTCAAGTCTATTCCAAATTGATTGTTGAACTTGATCAAAGCCATGATTGGACCCAATTGAACCCAATTGAGGCCAAAGTGACCTAAAGGTTCAAGTTGGCCTAAATCAAAACCAAATACAAATTAATGAAAACCAAAGCTTAAAATCATCTTCAATTGGTTAACTAAACCCAAACTAACACCCAACCCAAGCCAATTTGGCTAATTTGGTCAACTTTGTCAACTTAACCCATTTGACCCAAATGAATTCAAATGAGCGAAAATCAAATCTAAGCCAAACTAAACCATACCAATTGAACCAAAACATCCCAAATGATCATATGAACTTGACCCAACCCATACTTTGACCCAATTTGACCAATTGGTCAACTTGACTAACTTAACCCAATTTGACCTAAATGAGTCAAATTGAGCCAAACTAACCAAATCAAATCCAATTGACTTGAAATTTGGGCTAACCCACTTTTGGGTCATTTTAAATATACCAAAATCAATTGCCAAATGATCATTCTACCTTAGGTCAAGGGCATCACATGAGACAAATCAACCATATAAGTGGTCATTTCCATTCCTTGGCCACTGTTTCTCTCCGATGATCAACCTAGACACCTAAGACATTGGCTAACCCCAAGGGGTGGTTGGGTCAGGCCATGACCAATGGGATGTAAAATCACCTCACCCTCTCCATTGGACCATTTGAAACCCATAGGACACCCATGATTCCTACTTCGCAGCCACCTCCACAGCTTCAACCAACCAACCTGAGCCAACCCACCTCCTCGCTATAGCCCACGACTCCCTGAGATGGCCGGACGACCACTAGAAGCCAAACCTTATCCCACCATTCGATCAAGATGAAGGGGCGTATACACCTTCGCATTTGTACTCAAACACACACAAAAATTAATTCTCAGAGCCCTAGCTACCTAAGACCAGCCGCTAGATCCATTCCTAAGCTCCCAAGCTTATTCCTCTATTAGAAAATGCCATTCTCGTCCATCTCAAAATAAGGCACTCTCATTTCTGACCTAACTTCCCCATTTCTCCATCAAACTCAAATTGAGTTTGTACACACCTTCCCTAGCCCTCATTGAGAAAGAATGAATCATCTCCTAAACTTCTCGAGCACCGGATGTGGGACTTTGATCAAAGCTGAGCTCCAAATTATCGTTCATGGCCTTAGTGAACATCGATGAAGTGATCCAATTCCTGCTCATCAGAACTTCATCTCCCCTAGATGAAGCTTTTTGAGCTCCGGTGAGGTATGCTTCCAAAACTGATCCTTAGGAAAGAATGGGTTGGAGGTTTTTGAAGAAAACTTGCATCTTGTGTGATCTTGACTGTTGGATCCCCTCTGATCAATCTCCTGAAGGTGTGGGATCCTTTTGGAGTTGATCCGAGATCGGGTAAGCTCGGATCAAGTGAGCAATGCTGGACAGACTCCATTTTCCCTCACTCGCATGACGTTAGATCACGCACCTTCCATTCTGCATAATTGAAATGGACGATCGTGATTTGATCTGCCAGATCGATATAATTTAATCCTATTAAACTGTGGGATTAATCGTAGATGTCCAATCTTAGATCGGACGATGGATAAGAAAGCATGTCTAGTAGACGAGAAAGCACGTCCAGCGGATGAGAAAGCGCATCCGCTGCTGCCACCTAGTCTCCAAGTCATATAAGTTTTAAGTAGAAAATCCCACAATGCCAAGTGGAAGTGGCCAGCGACGCCATGTGGCGTCAATAGGATTAAGCTTTAATTAGGCTTAATTAATAATTTTTAATGGATGAAACTTCAAAAAATTATAAAAAATCATAAAGAAATAAAAAATGCAAATAAATACTCATTTTAAATGTATTTCAGAGGAGAATTAATTAAAAATGATCTTAACTAATTTTGAACAATAATTAAAGTTTAATTACAAAATTAATTAACTTAATTATTTTTTAATTACTTGAGCAATTAATCCTGAATTTTATGGCTTATTTTAATGGGATGACCTCCCATGATTTTCTTGGGATTTATTGCTCACTTAATTAAGAAAATTGACTAATTAAACTTTACCCTTTTAAGTTAATTAATGTTTAATTAATCCCATGAACATTAACAAATTGGTTAATTAAATTTATTAATCATTTTTCAATAGCAAGTAAACTAAGGAATAGGGTTGGGACCCCTTTCACTAAGATCATTTCACCCATTTTAAAATGAACTTAATTAGGATTTAATTAATTAATTAAATCACTTAATCAAATTGAAATCATAATCACATCAGACCTTAATTAATTAAATCATGGGGTAGATCTTTAGGTGTTTAATAACCTAAAGGAGTTTTATGAAATTATATTCAGTCCACATGTGTGAGAAAACCATAAGAGTAATTAATTAAGTCTCTTAATCAAATTAACTATTAATCATGAGCCAATTGCATTAGGCCCCATTTATTTCCTAGGATCATTGCAAGTTTATTTTCCATGCATATCATTTTGGCACATAATTACTTAGTTAATTACTTTAAGGTGACAAAGGTAAGGGTAATTAATTCATCTAATTAAGGGTTCAACTTAATTTCCATAAAATCAACTTAATTACATTTCCTTAAATTAAATCAAATCACTAATGTGGGAATGGGTTTAAAATAGCAAGTGATGATTTCTCTTCTCCTCTTTAAATCAAATCCAAAATGTAATTAATAAAGAAGCTTTGGTTTGCTTTCAATAATCTTATTTGATTTGATTATCGTTAAGAACTAGTTTAGTTGAATGAATCACATGATTATATTTTATTCTCCTTTTTCCAATCATGTTAAATTTGGTATGTAATTTGAATTCATGCATCCATCTTTTCAAATCAAGTAAAATAAAATGGATTTCCTTTATCTAAGCCTGTATGTGTTGATTTAATTTAATATACACATGGCTATTATCACTATTAAATCCAAATGTATTTTTCAAAAGCTTATAAATGAATAATAATGTGTTATGATCCTAGTTATAATACATAAGAACTGCATGTGCTTATAGCTATGAATGTTCGCTTCTCTTTCTCTGTTCATGTGTTGATTTATATAAGATTGAATGCTAATGGGTATATAGTCCGACAACCCAGAACACAAGAAAAACCCTAAAAAATAAACCATAAACTCAAAAAAACACCTAAACCTAAAATAAAAATAAAATAAACAAAATAGACCTAAACCTAAACCTAAACAAAATGAACTAAACTAAAATAAATAAAACCTAAAACTAAACCTAAACCCTAAACTAAATAAAATAAACTAAACTAAAATAAACCTAAACTAAAAAATAATCCTAAAATAAACTTGAAATAAAACCTAAAACCTAAACCTAAAAAAATAAAATAAAAACCTAAACCTAAACATAAAATAAAAAATAAATCCTAAAAATAAAAAAGAAAATAAAAATAAAACTCAACCAAAAAATAAACTAAAATAAAAAACATAGTCTAAAGTAAATAAACCTAAAATAGATAAAGTAAACTAAATAAAAATAAAAAATAATAAAAAAATAAAAAAATAAAATAAAATAAACTAAAATAAATAAAAAATAAACTAAATAAACTAAATAAATAAAAGAAGAAATGTTGAATCTGAATTTATTCTCTCTTAAAAAAAATGAAAAACCATAAACCCTAAACCAAAACATGAACTATAAACCTAAAACCTAAACCCTAAACCCTAAACCCTAAACCCTAAAAACCCTAACCCTAGAATGCAAAACCTAAAACTCTAAATCCTAAAACCCTAACCCCTAAACCCTAAACCCTAAACCCTAAACCGTAAACCCTAAAACCTTAAACCTTAAACCCTACACCCAAAAAATAACCATAAACCTTAAACCCTAAACCCTAAACCCCAAAACCTAAACCCTAAACCCTAAATAAACTAACACTAAACCCTAAACCTTAAACCCTAAACCCTAATCCCTAAACCATAAAGCCAAAAACCTAAACCTAAATTAATTAAAGCCTAAAAGTAAAATAAATAAAAAAATCTAAACCAAAATAAATTTAAACAACAAAATAAAATAAAAACATAAACTAAAACTTAAACCTAAACCAAAAAGGAAAACAAAATATAAAATAAAAACTAAATTAAATAAAAATAAATAAAACCTAAACTAAACTAGAAAATAAAAAACCTGAATAAAATAAAAGCTAAACTTAAAATAAAAATAAAATAACCTTAAAATAGTAAAATAAAAACTAACTAAACCTAAATAATAAACAAACACATAATTCCTAAAAATAAATATAAACTAAAATCTAAGCCCTAAACTAAAAAAAACCTAAACCTAAAATAAAAATAAACTAAACCTGATCCTAAACTAAAATAAACAAAACCTAAACCTAAACCTAACTCTAAAATAAAAAAATTAAAATAACTAAAACAAAAACCTAAACAAAAAATAAAACTTAAAAATAAACCTAAAATAAATACCTACAACCTAAACAAAAAATAAAAAAAAATAAAAACTTAAACCTAAACCTAAAAATAAGAAATAAAACCAAATCCTAAAAAATAAAATAAAAATAAAACTAAACTAAAAAATAAACTTAATCCTCAACCTAAACCTAAAACAAACAAAAATAAAAAACCTAAATTAAAATAAATAAATCTATAATAAATAATCTAAACTAAATAAAATAAAATAAACCAAAATTAAAATAAAATAAACTAAATAAACCTAAACTTGCTACTTAATTTAAAAAAATTTAAAAATTAAAAATTAAAAAATAAGAAAATAAAACCCTAAATCCTAAACCCTAAAAGATACAACCCTAATCTGTAAACCCTAAACCCCAAACCCTAAACCCTAAACCCTAAACACTAAACCCTAAACCCTAAACCCTAAACCCTAAAAACATAAACATAAACTAAATAAAACCTAAAAATAAAATAAATAAAAAACCTAAACCTAAATAAAATAAATTAAAATAAAAAGATAAACTAAAACCTAAACTTATACCTAAACCTAAACTTAAACCTAAAAATAAAATAAAATAAAAAATAATAACTAAACTAAGAAATAAAAAACCTTAATAAAATAAAAACTAAACCTAAAATAGAAATAAAATAAACCTAAAAGAAAATAAACTAAATAAACCTAAACAATAAACCTAAAAATAAAACCTAAAAATAAATAAAAAAGAAAACCTAAACCCTAAACTAGAAAAAAATCGAAGCCTAAAATATAAATAAAATAAACCTAATCCTAAACTAAAATAAACTAAACTAAAACAAATGAAACATAAATCTAAACCTAAACCTAAACCTAAACTTAAACTAAAAAAATAAAATAAACTTAAAATAAAATTAAACGAAAAAATAAAACTTAAAAATAAACCTAAAATATAAACCTAAAACCTAAACTTAAAAAAATAGAATAAAAACCTAATCCTAAACCTAAAAATAAAAAATAAAACTTAAACTTAAAAAATAAACCTAAACCTAAACCTAATCCTAAAAAACTAACTAAAATAAAACCTAAACTAAAATAAATAAACATAAAATAAATAAACTAAAATAAATAAAAATAAAAAATAAATGTAAATTATGATAAAATAAACTAAATAAATATAAATCTATAAGTTTACTTAATTTTAAAAAAATATTAAAAAATTTAAAAAACTCTAACCCTAAACCCTAAACCTTAATACCCTAAACCCTAAACCCTAAACCCTAAAACATACAACCCTAAACCTTAAACCCTAAACCCTAAACCCCAAACCCTAAACCCTAAACCCTAAACCCACTAAACCCTAAACCCTAAACTTTGAAAACCTAAAAAAGTAAACCTAAACTAAATAAAACTTAAAACTAAAATAATTTAAAAAACCTAAATCTAAACTTAAAAAAAAATAAAATTAAAAAAATTAAAACTAAACTAAAATAAAATAAATAAAAACATAAACTAAAATAAAAATAAAGTAAACAAAAATAAAAAACCTAAATAAAATGAAAAGTAAATATAAAAATAAAAATAAAATAAACCTAAAATAAAATAAAATAAAAACTAAATAAAAACCTAAACCTAAAAAATAAATGTAAAAATAAAACCTAAAAATAAATAAGAAATAAAACCTAAACCCTAGACTAAAAAAACATAAACCTAAAATAAACCAAATAAAATAAACAAACTAAAATAAATAAAACCTAAACTTAAACCTAAACTAAACTAAACCTAAACTAAAAACAAAATAAAATAAAAGAAAATAAAAATAAATGTAATCCCAAACTAAAAAATAAACCCTAAAAATTAAAATATAATGGGAACCTAAAACCTTAACCTAAAAAAATAAAACAAAAATGTATACCTAAACCTAAAAATAAAAAATAAAACCTAAACCTAAAAAAATAAAATAAAATAAAACTAAACTAAAAATAAAAATAAACCTAAACCTAAATAAAATATAAACTAAAATAAAAGAAGAAACTAAAATAAATAAACTAAACTAAAAAAAATTAAAAATAAACCTAAATAAAAATAAAAAATAAAGAAAACTAAAATAACTAAAAAATAAACTAAATAAACCTAAACATACCAGTTTACTTAATTGAAAAAACACTAAATTCTAAGCCCTAAACCCTATAGTCGTGGTGGTGGCGGAGGGAGAGATCGGGGATATGATGGTGAATCCCGCTATTAGAGAGGCCGGAGTGGTTCTGATGGGAACTGGAGGAACTGAAGAACGACTGATCCGATCTGCTACTTGTGGAACTTTTTTTATAGTTTAGATGATTCTAGTTATGTAGGGTTTTTGATTTGCTATATGTGTGCTCATTTTTTATCTATGTCGTCACTTGTGACTTAGTAAACTTAGTGTATTACTTGGTTGATGAAATCGAAAAGATGAAATGTTGAATCTAAATTTGTTCTCCGTTAAAAAAGAAAAACCAAAAACCAAAAACCCTAAACTAAAACCTGAACCCTAAGCCTAAAACCTAAACCCTAAACCCTTAAAACTTGAATCCCTAAACCCTAAACCCTAAAACCCTATACCCTATACCCTAAACCCTAAATCACAGACCATAAACCTTAAACCTTAAACCCTAAACCCTAAACTTACCCTAAACCTTAAACCTAAACCTAAAATAAACTAAAGCTAAACCTAAACCTAAACTAAATAAAATAAACTAAACTAAAAATAAAACTAAACCTAAACTAAAAAGTAAAACCTCAAAATAAACCTAAAATGAAAACATAAAACCTAAACATAAAAAAATATAACAAAAACATAAACCTAAACCAAAAAATAAAAAAATAAAACCTAAACCTAAAAAATAAAATAAAAATAACACTTAACTAAAAAAATAACCTTAAACCTAAACCCAAAAAAAAATAAATAAAATTAAAGAGCTAAAAACTAAAGTAAATAAACTAAACTAAATAAAATAAAAATTAAACATAAATATAAATAAAATAAATAAATAAAATAAACCTAAACTTATCCACTTAATCATTTTGAAAAAAAACCTAAACACTAACCCTAAACCCTAAAGCCACTAAACTCTAAACCCTAAACCCTAACCCTAAACCCTAAACCCTAAAATCCTAAACCATAAAACCCTAAACCCTAAACCCTAAACCTAAACTGGACATAAGATAAATTAAATCTAAACCTAAACCTAAACTAAATAAAATGGATAAACTAAAATAGCAGCCTAGGCTAAAATAAAACCTAAAATAAACCTAAAATAAAACCTAAAACCTACCTAAAAGATAAAATAAACCTAAACCTAAACTAAAATAAAATAACCTACACTAAAATAAAATAAAACTTAATCCAACCTAAACCTGACCAAAGATAAAACCTAAATTAAATAAACTATAAATAAACTAAACTAACTAAAATTAAAAAATAAATTTAAATAAAAATAAAAAAAATCAAACAAACTAAAATAAAAAAATAAACTACATAAACAAAATAAACTTAAACCCTTTTTAATTTTTTTAAACAAATCATAAACCCTAAATCTTTAAACCCTGACCCTAAACTAAAACCCTAAACCTTAAACCCTAAAACCCTAAACCCTAAACCCTAAACCCTAAAGCATAAAACCCTAAACCAAATCCACACCCTAACCCTAAACCCTAAACCCTAACCCTAAACCTAAACTAAATGGATAATCCCACAAACCTTAAACCCTAAACCAACCCTAAACTCTAAGCCATAAACATCAAATCCTAAACATAAACCTAAAGTAACTAAATAAATTAAAAAGTAAACCCAAACCTTAAAACCTAATAAACTTAAACCCTAAGAATGGACATGGATGGTAAGAACATTACCATCAATGAAGCTAGATCTAGATCTGATGGAGGCGGAGGTGGAGGTTATCGCAATGGTGGTGGGGGATTTGGAGGTGCTGGTAGATATGGAGGTGGTGGTCGAAGTAGTGGTGGTTATGGAGGATGGAGGAGCAACGGAGGTTACAACCATGGTGGTGGCAGGAGGAGAGATCGGGGATATGATTATGGATATCACTATTCGAGAGGCTGGGGGTGGTTAGATGGGCTGAGAAATGGTAGATCCGATATTGCTTATAACTATGTCTTCATAGCAGAGAGGGTTCTAGTTATCTAAGGTTTTTGATTAGCTCTATGCATGCTCATTTTTTATCTATGTCATCACTTGTGTCTTAGAAAACTTGGTGTGTTACTTGGTTGATGAAATAGAAAAGAAGAAATGTTGAATCTGAATTTGTTCTTCATTAAAAAAAATTAAAAAATAGTAAACCCTTAACTAAAACTGAATCCATAAACCTAAAACCTAAAGCTTAAATCGTAAACCTTAAACCCTAAAAACCCTAAACTCTAAACCCTAAACACTAAAATCTGCAATCCTTAACCCTAAACTCTAAACCCTAAACCCTAAACTAAACCCCTAAACCTAAACTTAAAATAAACTAAACCTAAACCTAAACTAAATATAATAAAATAAACTAAAATAAACTTAAACCTAAACTAAAAAAAATAAAACCAAAAATAAACCTAAAAAATAAAACCTAAATACCTAAAACCTAAAAAATATAATAAAACATAAACATAAACCTAAAATAAAAAAAACCTAAACCTAAAAAATAAAATAAAAATAAAACTTAAGTAAAAAATAAACCTAAATGAACCTAAACCTAAAAAAAAATAAAATAAAATAAAAACTTAAACTAAAATAAATAAACTAAACTAAATAAAATAAAAAATTAAGATAAATAAAATAAAAATAAAATAAACTACATAAACTAAATAAACCTAAACCATGGGTTACTTAATTTAAAAAAAAAACCTTAAACCCCAGAATAAACACTAAACTCTAAATCCAAACACCCCTAAACCCTAAACCCCTAAAAACCCTAAAATGAATATAAACAAAACCTAAACATAAATAAAATAAAATAAAGTAAACTAAATAAACTAATAAAAATAAATAAATAAAATAAATAAAACCTAAACTAAACTAAATAAATAAAATAAACACAAGAATAGAAAACTTAAATAAAACTAAATGTAAAATAAAAAAAATAAACCTAAAATAAAATAAAATAAATACTAAATAAAAACCTAAACCTAAAAAATAAACTTAAAGTAAAATGTATAAATAAATAAAAATAAAACCTAACTAAACTAAAACCTAAACCTAAAATAAAATAAAATAAAATAAAGAAAATAAAAAACCTAAACCTAAATAAAATAATCTAAACTAAAATAATAAAACCAAAATGTAAACATTAAATAACCTAAACCTAAACCTAAATAAACTAAAATAAAAGAGACTAAAAATAAACCTAAACTTAAACTGAAAAATAAAACCTAAAACCTAAACTTAAAAAAATTAAATAAAAACCTAAACCTAAACACAAAAGTTAAAAAATGAAACCTACAACTAAAAAATAAAATAAAAATAAAACTCAACTAAAACCTAAACCTAAACCTAAACCTAAAAAAAAATAAACTAAAATAAATAAACCTAAAATGAATAAAAGAAATTAAATAAAATAAAAAATAAACTTAAATAAAATAAAAAAAATAAAATAAAATAAATAAAAAATAAACTAAATAAACTAAACTTATGAATTTTAAAATAAAACCATAACCCTAAATCCTACACCCTAAACCCTAAACCACCTAAACCTACAACCCAAATCCAACCCTAAACCCTAAAACCTAAACCTTAAAAACCCAACCCCAACAAAGCATAAACCCTTAACCCCCAAATCTAAACCTAAACCCCAAACCTAAACCCCAAACCCCAAACCCTAAACCTAAACCTAAAGTAACTAAATAAAATTAAGAATAAACCTAAACCCTAAAACCTAATTAACCTAAACATAAACCTAAACCCTATGAATGGGCAGAACCTTGATGATAGGGACATCACCGTCATCCATGCTCACTCTTGATCCGGTGTGGCGAAGGTAGAGGTGGCGAGTTATCATAGTGGTGGTGGGGATCTGAGTCTTTGGTGCATATGGAGGTGGTGGTCGGAGCAGTGGTGGTTATGGAGGTGGGAAGAGCGATGGAGGTTACAGCCATTGCGATGGAGGGGGGAGAGAATGGTGATATGATGGTGGATCCCATTGTTAGGTGGTGGTTCGATGGGAACTAGAGAAACTAAAGAGCACGATCCGATCTGCTTATGGTGTCTTTATAGTAGAGATGATTCTAGTTATCTAGGGTTTTGATTTACTCTATTCATGTTGACTTTTTTATCTATGTCACTTTCATCTTAGAAAACTTGGTGTGTTACTTGGTTGATGAAATCAAAAAAAAATGTTGAATATGAATTTGTTCTCTCTTAAAAAAAAGAAAAAACCTAAAAGTAAATTAAAACTTGAGCTAAACCTAAAATCCAAACCATAAACCTAAACCCTAAACCCACAAAACCCTAAACCCAAACCATACTTTAAACCCTAATCCCACAAAACCCTAAACCTAAACCTAAACCTAAATCCTAAGCCTAAATCCTAAACCCAAAATAAAACCTAAACCCCCCACTACCCCAAACACTAAATCCTAAACACTAAACCTAAACCTAAACCCTAAACCTACCCATAAACCCTAAACTGAGCCCCCACCCTAAACCTAAACCCCCCACCTAAACTAAAGCCTAAACTAACCTCTGATAAATAAAATAAAATAAACTAAACTAAATAAATAAACAAAATAAATAAACAAAATTAAATAAAATAAAATAAACATAAATAAATAAAAAAAATAAAATAAACAAAATAAATAAAATAAATTGAATAAACTTTACTGGGTTTACTTAATTAAAACCATAAACCTTAAATCCCAGCTAAACCATAAACCATCCCACTTACAACCCTAAAAAATCTTACCCTAAAAACCTTACCCTCCCAACCCTAACCCTAAATCTTAAACTCTAAAAGCATAAACCCTAAACCACCCCTAAACATAAAAGTATAAATGTGAAATAAAGCAACTAAGCCCAAAACCTAATAAACCTAAACCAAAAGCTAAACCCACAGAATGGGCAGAACCTTGACGTGAAGCATCATCATCAATCTCAATCTAGATCTGGTGGTAGAGGCAAATGCGGAGGTGGCGGTTATCGCAGTGGTGGTCAGGGATCTGGAGGTGCTGGTGGACATGGAAGTGGTGGTCAGAGCAGTGGTGGTTATGGAGGAAGGAGGAATGATGGAGGTTACAGTGGAAACAGTTCTAGTTATCTAGGGATTTTGATTTGCTCTATCATTCAATTTTTTATCTATGTTAACATTAGCATCTTAAAAATTTGGTGTGTTACTTGGTTGATGAATCAAAATGAAGAAATGAATCAATTTGTTCTATTAAAAAAACCAAAACTAAAACCCTAAACTAAAACTTTAACCCTAAACCTAAAACCAAAACCCTAAACCCTAAACCTAAACCCTAAACCATAAAAAAAACCCTAAACCTTAAACCTAAACCCTAAACCCTAAACCCTAAACCCACAAACCCTACCTAACCCTTAACCCTAAACTAACCCTAAACCACAAACCCTAAATCTAAAACCATAACTAAACTAAATAAAACCTAAAATAAAATAAATAAAAAACTTAACCAAAATAAATTAAAAATTAAAAAAAAAATAAATAAAACCTAAACCTAAAAGAAAAAATAAAACCTAAAACTAAACTAAAATAAAATAAATAAAAACTTAAACTAAATAGAAACCTAAATAAAATAAAAATAAACCTAAAATAAAACAAAATAAACCTAGATAAAATAAAATAAAATTGAAAAATAATAAAAGAAAATAAAATAAACATAAAATAAAATAAAATAAAATGCAATTGAAAAATAAACCTAAACCTAAAAGTAAACTAAAATAGATAAAATATAACTAACCTAATAAAAAAAAAATAAACCTAAATGAATATAAAAAAAGTATACTAAAATTTTTTTTTAATACTAAACTAAATCTATGCTAAATTAAACCTATGGGTTTGCTTAATTTCTAAAAAAAACACTTAAACCCAAAATCCTAAACCCTAAACTATATAAACATATCCAACCCTAAACCTAATCCTAAACCCTAAAAAACTATAAACACTAAACCTAAACCCTAAATCTAAAGCATAAACCTGACCTAAACCCTAAAACCCTAAACTAACCTAAACCTAAATCTTAAACACTAAACCCTAAACCTTAAATCCTAACCCTAAACCATAAAACTTAAAAGCATACAACCTAAAATCCTAAACCATAAACCCTAACTAAACCTAAACCCAAACCTTAACCTAAACCCTAAACATAAACCTAATGTAACTAAATAAATTAAAAAAATAAACCTAAACCTAAGCTGAAACCCTAAGAATGGGCATAACATACATCATGTGAGTCTTGATCTAGTCGTGGAGGCGAAGGCGGAGGCGATGATTATCATAGTGGTGGTGGGGAATTTGGAGGTGTTGGTGGATATAGAGGTAGTGGTCGGAGCAGTGGTGGTTATGGAGGCGGGAAGAGTGAGGAGGTTACAGCCGTGGTGGGGGCGGAAAAAGAGATCAGGTATATGATTATGGATACCATTATTCAAGAGGCTGGGGTGGTTCTGATGGGACCTGGAGAAAGCGAAGAAACGGCCAATCAACACTTATGGAACCGTGTCTTTATAGTAGGGATGGTTCTAGTTATCTAGGGTTTTCTATTTGCTCTATGCGTGCTTATTTTTTATCTATGTCTTCACTTGTGTCTTAAAAAACTTGGTGTGTTACTTGGTTGATGAAATCATAAAGAAAAAATGTTGAATCTGAATTTATTCTCTGTTAAAACAAAAACCCAAAAACCCTAAACTTTAAACCTAAAACCTAAACCCTAAACCCTAAACCCTAAACCCTAAACCGTAAACCCTAAATCCAAAACCCTAAAACCTAAACCCTAAACTCTAAACCCTTAACCCTAAACCCTAAACAATAAATCCTAAAAACCCCCTAAACTCAAATAAACCTAAAGTGTAAACCATAAAAAAAAGATAAAAACCTAAACCTAAATTAAATAAAACTTTAAAATAAAATAAATAAAAGGCCTAAACCAAATAAAATAAAAATTAAAATAAAATAAAACATAAACTAAACTAAACCTAAACCTAAACCTAAAAAAATAAAAAAAAAATAAAAAATAAACTAAAATAAAATAAAATCTAAAGCTAAAAGAAATAATAAAACTAAAAAAATAAAATAAAAGACCTAAAATAAAAGAAAGTAAAACTAAATAAAAAAAACTAAATAAAAGATAAATTAGAAATAAAATAAATTTAAATAAGATTAAAAATAAATAAAATTAATAAAATAAACTAAATAAACTACCATCTTTTTAAAAAACCTCTCTTAAACCCAACCCCAGGCCTAAACCCTACCCTAAACTGGCCAAAACCCTGAGCCCCTACCTAAACCTAAACCCTAAAACCCTAAACCATAAACCCTAAAACCCTAAAATACAAAACCTAAACTAAACTAAATAAAACCTAAAACAAAATAAATAAAAAACTTAAAATAAAACTTAAAAAATAATATAAAATAAAATTAAACTAAAATAAAATAAAATAAATATTAACCTAAATTAAACTAAAAATAAAATAAATCTATACATAAAAAAACCTAAAAAGATAAAACTTAAGTAAGATAAAATGATAAATCAAAAATAAAATAATAAAAAACTAAAATAAAACCTAAACCTAAAATAAAATAAAAAATACAAACAATAAACTTAAAAACCTACACCTAAAATAAACAAACTAAAATAAACCTAAACTAAATTAAAATAAACTAAAATTCAAAATAAAACCTAAAATAAACTAAAACTTAAGCTAAGCTAAAATAAAATAAACTAAAAATAAACCTAAACTAAAAAAAATAAAACCTAAAATAAACCTAAAATAAAACCTAAAACCTAAACCTAAAAATTAAAAAAAATAAAAACTAAACCCTAAGAATAAAAATGAAATATAAACCAAAAAGAAAATAAAAATAAAACTAAACTAAAAATAAGTATAAACTAAACATAAACGAAAAATAAACTAAAATAAAAACCTAAACTAAAATAAATAAACCTAAAATAAATAAAACTAAATAAAAATAAAAATTAACATAAATAAAAATAAAAATAAGTAAACTAAAATAAATAAAAAAGAAATTAAATAAACTTAAACCTACTGGTTTTCTTAATTTAAAAAAAACCCATACACCTTAAACCCTAAACCTAATCTAAAGTAAATAAGCAAATTTAAAAATAATCTTAAACCCTAAAACCCTATAAACCTAAACCCTAAGAATCGGTAGAACCTTGACGGCAGGAACATCACCGTCAATCAGGCTTAGTCCAAATCCCGCAGTGGAGGCGAACGGGGAGGCGGCGGTTATCGCAGTGGTGGTGGGGCATTGGGAGGTGTTGGTGCATGTGGAGGTGGTGGTCAGAGCTGTTGTGGTTATGGAGGCAAGAGGACCGACAGAGGTTACAACCTTGCTGGTGGTGGAGGGAGAGATCAGGAATATGATGGTGGATCTCGTTACTCAAGACAGGTGGTTCGATGGGAGCTGGAAAGCGAAGAAACGACCGATCGATCCACTTATGGAACTATGTCTTTACAGTAAAGACGGTTCTAGTAATCTATGGTTTTTAATTTTCTCCATGCATGCTCATTTCCTATCTATGTTGTTGCTTGTGTCTTAAATAAACTTGGTGTGTTACATGGTTGATGAAATCAAATAGAAGAAATGTTAAATTTGAATTTGTTCTCTTTAAAAACAAAAACCCTAAACCTAAACCTTAAACTTAAAACTAAACCTAAACCCTAAAACCTACCCAAAACCCAAAACCATAAACCCTAAAAAGCCCTACACCATAAAACCTAAAGCTAAAACCTAAATCCTAAAACCTAAACCTTAAATATTAAACCTACCTGACCCCAAAACAAACCTAAACCCTAATCCCACTGACCATAAAATCCAAAACTCTAAAGCCTAAACCCTACCCTAAACCCTAACTTTAAACCCTAACTGACCTAAAACCAAACTTTGACACTGACCTAAACCCAAAGTCTAAATCTTAATAAACTCTAAATCAAAACCCTAAACCCTAAACCCTAAACCCTAAACCTGGGCCTAAACCCTACCCTGGGCCCAAACCCCACCCTGACCATAAAATCTAAAACATAAATTAAAATAAAATAAAATAAATAAAACCAATTAAACTAAAATAAATTAAATCTAAAATAAGAAAACTAAATAAAATAAAAACTAAAAGTAAGATAAAATTAAAATAAACATAAAATAAAATAAAATTAAAAATAAATAAAATTAAACCTAAAAAATAAACCTAAAAATAAACAAATAATAAAACAAAATAAAAATTACAAATAAAATAAAATAAACTAAAAATAAACCTAAACGTAAACTAAATAAAACCTAAAAACAAAATAAATAAAAAACCTAAACCTAAATAAAATAAAAATAAATAAACCTAAATAAAATAAAATAAACCTAAACTTAAACCTAAACCCAAAAGTAAATAAAATAAAAAATAAAAACTAAACTAAAATAAAATAAATAAAAACCTAAACTAAACTAAAAAAAGAAAAACCTAGATAAAATAAAATTAAACCTAAAATAAAATAAAATAAAACTAAATAAAAAAACTAAACTAAATAAACCAAAAATAAAACCTAAAAATAAATAAAAACAAATTCTAAACCCTAAGATAAAATAAAAACCTAAACCTAAAATAAAAACAAAATAAACCTAAACCAACACTAAAATAAACTAAACTAAAATAAATAAAACCTAAACCTAAACTTAAAATAAACAAAACCATAACCAAAACCTAAACTAAATAAAATAAAATAAACTAAAAATTAACCTAAACCTAAAATAAAATAAAACCTATTAATAAACCTAAAATAAAACCTAAAACCTAAACCAAAAATATTAAATAAAAACTTAAACCTAAACCCAAAAATAAAACCTAAAAAATAAAATAAAACTAAACTAAAAATAAACTAAACCTAAAATAAAAAAATAAAAAACCTAAACTAAATAAATAAACCTAAAATAAATAAACTAAATTAAAATAAATATAAAATAAACCTAAATAAAAATAAAATAAAACTAAAATAAAAATAAATAAATTAAATAAACATAAACCTACTGGTTTACTTAATTTTAAAGAATAAAAAATAACAAAATAGACCCCCCCTAAACCCTCCCTAAAACTGACAGCCACAACCTAACCACACACTGAGCCTACCACTGAGCCTAAACCTGGGCCCTGAGCCACAAAACCCATGTGCCTGGGCCCTAGGCCCAACCCTATCCACAGGCCCTAGTCAGAGCCCTAGGCCCCACCCACAACCTGCACTACTGGCTGACTACTCTAGGCCCCAGATCTGAGCCAGCCATGGCCCTGGGCACAGGCCTAAAACCTAAACCTAAACTAAATAAATAAAACCTAAAATAAAATAAATAAATAAACTGAAATCTATATAAAATAAATAAATAAAATAAAGGTAAAAATATCTAAAACCTAATCCTAAAATAAAAACAAAATAAAAAATAAAAATTAAATTAAAATTAAATAAATAATAGCCTAAACTAAACTAAAAAATAAAGTAAACCTAAAAATAAAATCTAAATGAAAAATAAAAATGAAATAAGCCTAAAATAAAATAAAATAAAAAATAAATTAAAACTAAACCTAGAAAATAAAATTTAAAAAAATCCTAAAAATAAATAAAACCCAAACCCTAAACTATAAAAAACCTATACATACAATAATTAAAATAAAATAAACCTAAACCTAAAATATAATAAAATAAACCTAAAGTTAACCTAAAATAAACCTAAGAATAAAAAATCTAAACAAAATAAAAACTAAACATAAAATAAAAATAAAATAAACCTAAAATAAAATAAAATAAACACTAAATAAAATTTTAAACCTCAAAAGTAAAACCTAAAACTAAAAACTTAAACCTAAAGAAAAACCTAAACTTAAAATAAAATGAAATAAACAAAATAAAATAAACTAAATAAAACTAAACTAAAATAAATAAAACCTAATCCTAAACCTAAACCTAAACTAAACTAAATAAAATTAAATAAACTAAAATAAACTAAATCTAAATTAAAAAATAAAACCTAAAAATAAATCTAAAATAAAAATTAAAACCTAAATACAAAAAATAAAACCTAAACAAACCTAAAATAAGATTAATAAAATAAAACTTAAACCTAAAAAAAAAATAAAATAAAACTAAAATAAAATAAACATAAACCTAAACAGAAATAAACTAAAATGAGACCTAAATTAAAATAAAATAAACTAAATAAATAAATATAAAATAAAATAAACAATAAGCTAAATAGTAAATAAACTAAACATAATGGTTTGCTTAATTTTAAAACACACCCTAAGCTGACAACCTTAAACTCTAAACCACAAGCCTAACATAAACTAAACCTAAAGCTAAATCTAACCTAGGCCCTAAACCACAAACCACTAAAACCTACCCAAACCACAAAATCTTAAAAGACCCAAAAACTAAGACCTAAAACATAAAACTAGTAAAAGCTAAAAATAAAACTTTTAAAAAACCTAAACCTAAATAAAATAATAATAAAATAAAACAAGAAACTAAACTAAAACTTATAAACCTAAGGAAAAAATAAAAATAATAATAAACTAAAATAAAACAAATAAAAACCTAAACTAAACTTAAAATAAAATAAACCTGGAATAAAACCTAAATAAAATAAAATTAAATGTAAAATAAAAAAAAATAAACCAAAATAAAATCAGAATAAAAGATAAAACTAAACTTAGAAACATAAAATAAACTAAAGATAAAAAAAACCTAAACTAAGATAAAATGAAACTAAAATAAAAAAACCTAAACTAAAATAAATAAACATAAAATAAATAAACTAAATAAATAAAAATAAAAAATAAACCTAAATAAAAATATAAAATAAACTAAATAAACATAAACCTACATGTTTACCTAATTTTAAAAAAAGCCTTAAATGCTAAACCCCAAACCTAAACACTAAATCCTAAACCCTAAACCCTAAACCCTAAAAATCCCTAAACCCTAAACATTAAAATTGAAACCCTAAACTAACCCTAAACCCTAAACGCTAAACCCTAAACCATAAACCCTAAACCCTAAAACCCTAAACCTTAAACCTAAACTAACCCTAGACCCTAAACCCTAAACCCTAAACCTTAAAGATTTAACCCTAAACTAACCTGAACCCTAAACCCTAAACCCTAAGCCCTAAACCCTAAACCCTAAACACTAAACCCTAAACCGAAACTAAAAAATAAATCTAAAAGATAATCCTAAAATAAAATCTAAGAACATGAACCTAAAAAAATAAAATAAAATCCGAAACTTAAACCTAAAAATAAAAAATAAAAATAAAACTCAACTAAAAAATAAACCTAAACCTAAACCTAAAAAATAAACTAAAATAAAAAACCTAAACTAAAATAAGAAAACTAAAATAATAATAAATAATAAATAAGCCTAAATAAAATAAAAATAAAGTAAACCAAAATAAATAATAAATAAACTAAATTTACAAAATAAACCTAAACTTACCAGTTTAACTTAATTTAAACCCAAAACCCTAAACGTAAAATCATAAACCCTAAACCTACAACACTAAACCCTAAACCCTAAAAAATTGTAAACCCTAATCACTAAACCCTAAACCCTAAACATGAAACCCTAACACATAACCTTAAACCATAAAAGCATAGACCCTAAAATCCAAAACCTTAAAACTGAAACCATAAACCCTAAAACCTAAACCCTAAACCCCAAATCTTAATCCAAACCTAAAGTAACTAAATAATTTAAAAAAAAATAAACCTAAACCCTAAAACTTAACAAACATAAACCAAAACCTAAACCCTAAGAATGGGCAAAACCTTGACGACAGGAACATCATTGTCAACCAGGCTCAGTCTAGATCTGGCTGTGGAGGCGAAGGCAGAGGTGACAGTTATTTCAATGGTTTTGGAGGATATGGAGGTGCTAGTGGATATGGACATGGTGGTTAGAGCAGTGGTGGTTTTGGAGGCAGGAGAAGCAATGAAGGTTACAACCGTGGTGGTGGCGGAGGGAGAGATCGGGGATATGATGGTGGATCTTGTCACTCAAGAGGCCAAGGTGTTTATAATGAGAATTGGAGAAACTGAAGAACAACCGATCCGATCTGCTACTAATAGAACTGTTTCTTTATAGTAGAGACGGTTTGAGTTATCTAGGATTTTGATTTGCTCTATGCATGCTCATTTTTGATCTATGTCGTCACTTATGTCTTAGAAAACTTGGTGTGTTACTTGGTTTATGAAATCCAAAAAAAGAAATGTTGAATCTGAATTTGTTCTCTGTTAAAAAAAAGCCCAATAAACCTAAATATTAAACTAAAACTTAAATCATAAACCTAAAACCTAAACCTGACAACTTGCTATAGCCTTTTGCTGTGCTGGCTGAACCTTTGTTAATCATTTTGGATTGAACTTTTTGGTTTCTGGTGGTTGGTGGCTGCCTTTGGCCCCCTTTTGTGTAGTTTTTTTTCTTCTGGTGATTTTCACTCGCAGTTATGTTTCCTTCGCTTGATGGTTTCATTTGAGCTATTTAGTCATTTGTGGTTGCTCAACTTGGTTTAGCTTGGTGATTGCTAGTTGTTGGGACTTTTGCTTGAGGGATCCTATCTTGGTTTTGTTTATTATTTTTTAATTAATTGGCATTGGTCCGGTGGGTGATGGTGGTTCTAGTTTTCCCTGGTTTAGAGCTTGGATGGGTATTTGGTTAATGGCTATTGTTGATGTTCTAACTTTGTTCTAGCCTCTCTATGGGTTATTATGATTAGTCTGTTGTGGTTTGGCTATTAGCTAGATGTTGGTCGATTGCTTTTTGTTTAATGGTGCTAGATCTGGAACTCTATGGATTGTTGGCCTTGAAAGTTTACTTGTATCAGGTATGCTAGCTATGATGTCTTTGATGTTACTCACATATTCTCTCAGGTTGGTAGCATTACATATGATTGTAACCATTCTTTATGAAGTTTGGATGCTCATATGTATTGTTGCCCCTTGAGATAATCCTAACTGAGCTTGAGCCTTCTCTTCCTAAACTCTTCCTTTTCCTCTCTTTATCTTTATCCATTTTCTCTATGAATTTTGCCTTTGTAGTGTTTTGTAGATTTATTTTACAGTTTGAAACTTTGCATAGGGAATGGTCATTACTTAATCAACCCAAGTGATGTTGCTGTGGATCTTGCTTATCTGCCTTTTTCAAAGGAATCATGAACTACTACTGACTCATGCTTTTACTATTTCCAAGATTTGTTTGTCTTACTTTGTGTCTTTTTCTCTTATGCTTTTTAGGCACTGTATTTGCTTTTTATTTTCTTTTCTTTTTCTAATGTACTTAGATAGAGGTTTAGCTTTGTAGTTTCAGTGGAACAGAGAATTTTAGAGCTTTACCCTTTTAAGGACATTATATCTTTTCCTTTTCTGGTAATAAAATTCTAACTTTCATAAAAAAATAATACCCTAAACACTAAACCCTAACCCTAAACCCTAAACCCTAAACCCTAAACACTAAACCCAAAATCCTAAACCCAAAACTCTAAAATCGTAAACCCTAAACCCTAAAGCCTAAACACTAAACCCTAAATGCTAAACCCTAATCCCTAACCCTAAACCCTAAAAGCATAAAACCTAAATTCCTAAACCCTAAACCCTAAACCCTAAACCCAAACCTTAAACCTAAACCTAAAGTAACTAAATAAATTAAAAATAAACCTAAACCTAAACCTTAAGAATGTAAGATCTTGATGATGAACCTCATCCAACCAGCTTAGTCTAGATCTGGCGGTGGAGGCAAAGGTGGAGGCTGTGGTTATCACAATGGTGGTGGGGGATCTGGAGGTGTTGTTGGATATGGAGGTGGTATTCAGAGCAGTGGTGGTTATGGAAGCGAGTGGAGTAATGGAAGTTACAGCCGTCATAGTGGAGGAGGGAGAGATTGGGGATATGATGGTGGATCCTACTACTCGAGAGGCTGGGGTGGTTCTGATGGGAACTAGAGAACCAAGAACGTTAATCCGACGCTACTTATGAAACTATGTCTTTACAGTAGAGACAGTTCTAGTTATCTAGGGTTTTTGATTTGCTCTATGCGTGCTCATTTTTTATCGATGTCATCGCTTCTGTCTTAGAAAACTTGTGTTACTTGGTTGATGAAATCAAAAATAAGAAATGTTAAATCAAAATTTATTCTCTATTAAAAAAACCAAAAACCCTAAACCCTAAACTAAAACCTACACCCTAAACCTACAACTGTAAACCCTAAACCCTAAACCCTAAAATGCTAAACCCTAATCCCTAAACCCTAAAACTACATCCCTAAACCTTAAATCCTAAACCCTAAAGCCTAAAGCCTAAACCCTAAACCCTAAACCCTAAACATTGAACCCTAAACCCTAAATCTTAAAAACCTAAAAATAAAATAAATAAATAAACCTAAATCTAAATAAAATAAAAACCTAAACTAAAACTTAAACCTAAACCTAAACCTAAAAAAATAAAATAATAAAATAAAAACTAAATTAAAATAAAATAAATAAAAACCTAAACTAAACTAAAAAAAATGAGCTTAAGAATAAAATACTAAAATAAAATAAAAACTAAATGTAAAATAAAAAAATAAACCTAAAATAAAAAAAAATAAAAACCTAAACCTAAGAAATAAACCTTAAAATAAAACCTAAACCCTAAATAAAAATAAAGTAAACAAAATAAAATAAACTTAAACCTAAACTAAAATAAACTAAACTAAAATAAATAAAACCTACAACTAAACCTAAAGTAAATAAAATAAAATAAACTAAACTTAAAGTAAAAAATAAAACCTAAAATAAACCTTAAATAAAACTAAAACCTTAACCTAAAAATAAAATAAAACCTAAACATGAACCTAAAAATAAAAAACAAAACCAAACCTAAATAATAAATAAAAATAAAACTTAACTAAACAATAAAGCTAAACTTAAAATTTAAAAATAAATTAAAATAAAAAACATAAACTAAAATAAACTAAAAAATAAAAAAATAAACTTAAATAAAAAAAATATAATAAACTAAAATAAATAAAAAATAAACTAAATAAACCTATACCTACTAGTTTACTTAATTTTTTTTAAAACCATAAACTCAAAATCCTAAACCCTAAACCCTAAACCCTAATCCCTAAACCCTAAACCCTAAATCCTAAACCCTAAACCCTAAACCCTAAACCTACAACCCTAAACTGTAAACCCTAAACTCTAAACCTTAAAAACCCTAAACTTAAACCTAAACTTAATAGAACCCTAACCTAAACTCCTAAACTCAAAATCATAAACTTAAAACTTAAACCCTAATCCGTAAACCCTAAACCCTAACCCTAAACCCTAAACCCTAAACCCTAAACCCTAATCCCTAAACCCTAAACCATAAACCCTAACTCTAAACCTTAAACTTTAAACCCAAACCCTAAATCTAAACCTAAAGTAACTAAATAAATTTAAAAATAAAGCCAAACCCTAAAACCTAATAAACCTAAACCTAAACCTAAACCCTAAGATTGATATCTCCTTCCAATGAAGGTCGAGATTGCTTCTAATTGTTACTGTTGAGCTTTAGTTGCCCTATGGTTTTGGTGGCTCTCTCCTCTTGTTGGTCTCCTGCTGTGTTGGTTTCAGGATGGCATGGTCTTTAGCATGCCTAGGAGCTTTATTGTTTGCCTTTTTCCTTTCCTACTTTTTTTTTCCTATGAGGGTTTATTGATTGGTGGTTGCTTGGTGGCTATGGCTTTTTCTACCCTTTTTCTTTTAGTTTTGGATATCTAGCATCTGATTATGTTACCTAGTTGTGGGCTTTGTTTCTTCCTGGGCTGAGTTACTCTTTGTAGAGTTATTACTTGTCATCTAGTTTTCTAGTGGTTTTTTATGGTGTTTGCCTATTGGCTGGATGGCTCATTAGCTTGTTGTTTCTTTCTGTTGTAGGATGAACCAGATGTTTTGATGTTCTATCTATTATTTCATTGATTCCGCCGCTATGGTTGGGTGGCCTTGATATTTTCTGCACGTGTTGTTGGTTGGTAGATTTGTAGAATTTTTTGTTCTTTACCTTTGATCTTTATTTGTTTTGGGTGCCTTTCATTGGTAGCTTTCTTGGTTGTTATCTTGTTTCTTTGCTCGTTTTTTGAATGTTTTGCTAGTTAGTTGTATATTTAATCCTAATGATAGCTACTAGAACTTACAGCTCTTAGCTATTGGCTATTTGGTTTAACTGAGGTAAGTTGGTTATGATGGTCGGGATGTTTCCCATATTATCCTTTATTGGTAGCACCATAAGTGATTTTAACCCAACTTCTGAAGTTTGGATGCTCACATATCCTATTGCCCCTTGAGATGAATGTGACTGTGCCTAAGCCTTATCTAAGATTTTATCATTTTGTTTCTTTTGTGTACTTATTTGTCCTTATTTCTAGATGTTTATCTCTATCTTAAGTTCTTTGTAGTTGTGGTAGGTTTTAGGCTATAGGTGGTTGTGCATCTCTTAGAAGATTTTGGATATAGATGGCATTACACCCTTCTTGGAATTTTGTGCTATTTCTTTCTTAGTTTTTGTCTTTTTTTATTTTGCTATGGTTTTCTTATAATAGGTAGGAAATTTATCTCTTTAGGCTAATTGTAGTACTTTGAGCAATAGTTTTGAGATTTATCCCCTTTAAGGACCTTGTATCCCTTTCTTTTTGGCAATAAAATGCTCCACTTTTGATTTTAAAAAAAAACCCAAAGAATGGGTAGAACCTTGATGGCAGGAACATCACTGTTAACTAGGCTTAGTCTAGATATGGTAGTGGAGGTGAAGGCGAGGCGTGGTTAGCTGGGGTGGCGGATCTAGAGGTGCGGTGGATAAGGAGGTAGTGGTCGAGCAGTGGGTTATGGAGGTGGGAGGAGCGATAGAGGTTACAGCCATGGTGGTGGCCGAGGGAGAGATCGAGGATAGGATGGTGGATCCACTGTGGTGGTTTTGATGGGAACTAGAGAAACTAAAAAATAATCAATCCAATCTGCTACTTTGAACTGTGTCTTTACAGTAGAAAAAGTTCTAGTTATCTGGTTTTAATCCGCCTATGTGTGCTCATTTTATCTATGTCATCATTTATGTCTTAGAAAACTTGCATTTGGTTGATGAATTCAAATAAAAGAAATGTTGAATCTGAATTTCTTCTCTATTTTAAAAAAACCAAAAACCCTAAACCCTAAACTGAAACTTAAACCTTAAACCTAAAAGCTAAACCCAAAACCCAAAACCCTAAACCCTAAAAACCCTAGACCCTAAACTCTAAATCGTAAACCCTAAACACTAAAACTCTAATCCCTAAACCATAAACCCTAAAACCTAAACCCTAAACCCTATACCCAAACATAAAAAATAAAAACCCTAAACCTTAAACCCAAAACCTTAAATCCTAAACCCTAAACACTAAACTAACCCTAAACCTTAAACCTTAAAAAGCTAAAAACCTAAACTAAATAAAACCTAAAAATAAAATAAATAGAAGAACCTAAACAAAAATAGAATAAAAAATAAAATAAAATAAAAACATAAACTAAAACTTAAACCTAAATGAAAAACCTAAACCTAAAAAGAAAATAAAATTAAAAATAAAAACTAAAATAAAATAAATAAAAACCTAAACTAAACTAAAAAATAAAAAACCTAAAAAAAATAAAAACTAAACCTAAAATAAAAATAAATTAAACCTAAAATAAAATAAAATAAAAACTCAATAAAAACCTAAACCTAAAAAGAAATAATAAATATAACCTAAATCCTAAACTAAAAAAAAACCCTACACCTAAAGTAAAAATAAAAGAAACCTATACCTAAACTAAAATTAACTAAACTAAAATAAATAAAACTTAAACCTAAACCTAAAATAAACTAAACCTACACCTAAACCTAAACTAAATAAAATAAACTAAACTAAAAATAAACTTAAACCTAAACTAAAAAATAAAACCTAAAAATAAATCTAAAACCAAAAACTAAAAAAGTAAAATAAAAACTTAAACCTAAACCTAAAAATAAAAAATAAAACCTAAACCAAAATAATAAAATAAAAATAAACTAAACTAAAAAAATAAACCTAAAAAATAAACTAAAATAAAAAACATAAAGTAAAATAAATAAGCTAAACTAAATAAAAATAAGAATAAACCTAAATAAAAATAAAATAAAAAAATAAAAATAATTAAAAAGTAAACTAAATAAACCTAAACATACCATTTTACTTAATTTAAAAAAATAAAAAAAAAAATTAAAGAATAAAATAAAACCCTAACCCTAAACCTAAACCCTAAACCTATAACCCTAAACCTACAACCCTAAACCATAAAACCCTAAACCGTAACCCTAAACTTTAAACCTTAAAACCTAAACCCTAAAACTTAAACCCTAAAATCCTAAACCCTAAACATTAAACCCTAAATCCTAAACTTTATTAAAAAAAACCTTAAATCCTAAACCTTAAACCATAAAACCTAAACCCTAAACTAAAACCTAAACCCTAAACCTTAAAACCTAAACCCTAAACCCTAAACCCTAAACCCTAAAACCCTAAACCCTAAACACTAAGT
>CM038216.1:82799699-83021264 GCA_021442155.1 Cymbidium sinense | reverse complement strand
ACTATTTTTTCAAAGAGCTACAATTAGCCTAAAGAGATAAATCCCCTACTTATTTCAAGAAAACCAAAGCAAAAGAAAGAAAAGACAAAAATTAAGAAAGAAACAACACAAAATTCCAAGAAGGGTAGCCAAAGACATCTATATCTCGAAATCTTCTAAGAGATGCACAAACCACCTACAACCCTAAAACTTTCCACAAACCTGCAAAGAACGTAAGATAGAGATATGCGTCAAGAAATAAGGACAAGCTAAATACACAAAAGGAACAAAATGATAAAAATCATAGATAAGGCTCAAGCTCAGTCACATTCATCTCAAGGGGCAATAGGATATGAGAGCATCCAAACTAAGAAGGGTTACAATTACATATGGAGCTACCATCCAAAAGGATAATGGGGAAACATCCTACCATCATAGCCAACTTACCTCGATTAAACCAAATAGCCAAGAGCTAGCCAAGTTCTAGTATCTATCATCGATTAAATAGGTAACTAACTAAAACATCCATCCAAACTAAAGCAAAGCAACCAACCAAACAAGACAATAGCCAAGAAACAACCACCATCAAAGCCACCCAAAATAAACAAAGACCAAAGGTAAAGAATCAAAAAATTAGTAGATCTACCAACCAACATCAAAAATTCTGCAACCATCCATCAAGGCCGCCAAGCCAACCATAGTAGCAGGAATCAGCAAAAATAGCAACAAAGACAAGAACAACCATATCCACTTATAGGTTCATGGCCCAGAATAGAAAGAAATGACAAGCCAATGGGCCATCCAAAAACAACAACAAAAAAACTTCAAAAAAACCACCAAAAGGGAAAACAAAACTAGATGGAAGGTAACAACTCTAGAGAGAGTAACTCAGAAAGGAACAAAGCTTAGGGCTCAACCAATAATCATGATAGGCCAAAACCAAAAGAAAAGGCTGGAAAAACCATAGCCACAAGCAACCACCAAAATAAACCCTCATAGGAAAAAAAAGTAGGGGAAAAAGCAAGCTCAAGCTCCACCCACCAATCATCAAATAAACCAACACAAAGAAGAGACTAATAAGTGGAGAGAGCCACCAAAACCAGATGGCATCCAAAGCTCAAAGATAAACTAAAAAAATACGACCCATCAAAGAGATACCATTCTTAGGTTTAGGTTTAGGTTTAGGTTTATTAGGTTTTTAGGTTTATTTTTAATTTATTTAGTTACTTTAGGTTTATGTTTAGGGTTTGGGGTTTTGTTTAGGGTTTAGGGTAAGGGTTTAGGGTTTAGGGTTTAGGGTTTACTGTTTAGGTTTTAGGGTTTAGGGTTTAGGGTTAAGGTTTAGGGTTTAGGGTTTAAGGTTAAGGATTTTTTAGGGTTTAGTCGAGGTTTAGGGTTTAGGGTTTAGGGTTTTAGGGTTTAGGTTTTTTTTTTTTTAAATTAAGTAAACCGATAGGTTTAAGTTTATTTAGTTTATTTTATTTATTTTAGTTTATTTTATTTTTTATTTTTATTTAGGTGTATTTTTTATTTTTATTTAGTTTAATTTATGTTTTTATTTTGGTTTATTTTTTAATTTTAGGTTTAGGTTTAGGTTTATTTTTAGTTATGTTTTATTTTTATTTTATTTTAAGGTTTTTTTTTTATTTTTTTAGGTTTATTTTATTTTTTAGGTTTATGTTTTAGGTTTTTAGGTTTATTTTGGTTTTATTTTTATCTTAGGTTTAGGTTTATTTTAGTTTTATTTATTTTATTTAGTTTAGTCTAGGTTTTATTTATTTTAGTTTATTTATAGTTTTAGGTTTATTTATTTTATTTATTTTTGGTTTTTGAGTTTAGGTTTTATTTTAAGGTTTACTTTTTTAGGTTTAAGTTTTTATTTTATTTTATTTTATATTTATTTTATTTTTATTTAAGTTTTTTTTATTTATTTTATTTTCTTTTTTCTTTTTTTAGTTTTTAGGTTTTATTTTTTATTTTATTTTATTTTTTTTATTTAAAAGTTTAGGTTTAGGTTTAGGTTTTAGTTTAAGTTTATTTTATTTAGATTTAGGTTTTATTTATTTTATTATTTTAGTTAATTTAGGTTTAGGTTTTATGTTTTAGGTTTAGGGTTTAGGAAGGTTTGGGGTTTAGGCTTTAGGCTTTAGGTGTATGTTTTGGGTTTAGGGACAAGGGTTTAGGTTTAGGTTTAGGCTGGTTTAGGTTTAGGGGTTTAGGTTATAGGAGGTTTAGGGTTTAGGGTTTAGGGTTAGTTTTAGTTTAGGGTTTGGTTTTAATAGAGAACAAATTTAGATTAAGCATTTCTTCTTTTTATTTCATCAACCAAGTAACAAGTTTTCTACACAAGTGATGCTAGGATAAAAAATGAACACACAGAGCAAATCAAAACCCTACATAACTAGAACCTTCCCTACTATAAAGACAATTTCCATAAGTAGTAGATAGATCAACCATTCTTCAATTTCTAGTTCTCATCGTACCCCCTGCCTCGAGTAGGATCTACCATCATATCCTCATTTCAGCCACCACCACTTGTAACCTCCGCCTCCTCCCACCTCTATAATCACCACCCACCACCACCTCCATATCACCCATCCCCACCACCAGATAATCATCGCCTTCCCCCTCCTAGATCTAGATAGCCTAGTTGATGATGTTCCTACCATCAAGGTTCTACCCATTCTAAAGGTTTAGGTTTATTAGGTTAGGTTTTATTTTTTAAATTTATTTAGTTACTTAGTTTATTTTGGGGTTTAGAGTTTGGGGTTTAGGGTTAGGGTTTATGTGGTTAGGGGTTTAGGTTTAGGATTTTAGGTTTTATGTTTTTAGGTTTTAGGGTTTACTGTTTTGGCTTTTGGGTTTTTTGGGTTGGCTTAGGATTTAGGGTTTAGGGTTTTAGATTTTAGGGTTTTTGGTTTAGGGTTTAGGGTTTAGGGTTTCAGTTTAGGGTTTAGGATTTAGGGTTTAGGGTTTTAGGGTTTAGGGTTATTTAGGGTTTATGGTTGAGGATTTTTTTTGGGAAAGTTAGAATTTTATTACCATAAAAGGAAATGATACAATATCCTTAAAAGGGGTAATGCTCTAAAATTCTGTTGCTCTTGGAGCTACAAGAAACCTAGAGAGCTAAACCCCATCTAAGTACATTAGAAAAAGAAAAGAAACTAAAAGAGCAAATGCAGTGCCTAAAAAGCATAAGAGAAAAAGACATAGAGTAAGACTAAAATAAATCAAAATAGTAAAAGGATGAGTTAGCAGCAGTTCATGATTCCTTTGAGAAAGCAAGATAAGCAAGATCCACAACAACATCACTAATGATGAACAATGACCATTTCTATAAAGTTCCAACCTATAAAAAAAATCTGCAAAACACTAAAAAGGCAAAAGTCATAGTTAAAAAGGATAAGGATAAAGAGAGGAAAAGGAAAGAGCTTAGAAAGAGAAGACTTAGGCTCAGTTAGGATCATCTCATTGGGCAATAATAAATATGAGTATCCAAACTTTATAAAGAAGTGTTACAATCATATGTAATGCTACCAACCATAGAGAAGAGGTGAGTAACATCAAAGCCATCATAGCCAACATACCGATATAAAGCAAACATCCAAGGCCAGTAGTCCAAAGAGTTCTAGATCCAACACCATTAAACAAAAAGCAACCGACCAACAACCAGCTAGCAGCCAAACGACCAAACAAAAACCACAATAGACTAATCACAATAACCTAAAGAGAGGCTAGAAATATGTCAGAACACCAACAATACCCATTAACTAGATACCCATCCAAACCCCAAACCATGGAAAACCAGAACTAGCCATCAGCAAGAACCAAACCAATGCTAATTAATAGAGAAACAACCAGCAAAACCAAGATAGGAGACCTCAAGCTAAAGTCCCAACAAACAAACCAGGCTGAGCAACCATAAATGAGTAAATAGCTCAGAAATGAAACCATCAATCAAGGAAACATAAGTCGCAACCGTTCAAATCATCAGAAGATAAAATAACCACATAAAAGAGGGCTAAAGAGAGCCACCAACCACCAGAAACCAAAAAGTCCAATCCAAAAGGATCAACAAAAGTTTAGGGAGTACAACAAAAGGCTCTAGCAAATTGTCAAGTTTAGATTTTAGTTTTAGGGTTTAAGGTTTTGGTTTCTTTTTTAATAGAGAACAAATTCATATTTAATATTCATCTTCTTAATTTCATCAACCAAGTAACACACTAAGTTTTTTAAGACATAAGTGGTGACATAGATAAAAAATGAGCATACATAGATCAAATCAAAGACTATACTAGAACCATCTCTATTATAAATACCAGCCCATAAGCCAGATCTAATTGTCCATTCTTCGCTTTCGCCCATCAACCACCCGGCCTCTCAAGTTGTGGGATTCACCATCATATCCCTAATCTCTCCCTATGCCACCACCACCACCCAGAACCTCCATCACCTCCTCCTCCATAAACACCATTGCTCCACCACCTCCATATTCACCAACACCTCTAAATACCCCACCACCACTACGATAACCACCACCTCTTCCTTCGCCTCCACCGACAGATATATATTAAGCCCGTTGATGTTCTGCCAGTGGTTCTCATTCTTAGGGTTTAGGTTTAGGTTTATTAGGCTTTAGGGTTTAGGTTTATTTTTAATTTATTTAGTTACTTTCGATTTAGGTTTAGGGTTTGGGGTTTAGGGTTTAGGGTTTAGGGTTAGGGTTTAGGGTTTAAGGTTTAGGGTTTGTGGGTTTAGGGTTTAGGTTAGGGGTTTAGGGTTATAGGGTTTAGGGTTGTAAGTCAGTTTGGGGTTAGGGATTAGGGTTTAGTGTTTAGGATTCAGGGTTTAAGTTTTTTTTATAATTAAGTAAACTGATAGGTTTAGGTATTTAATATATTTAGTTTATTTATAATTTATTTTAGTTTACTTTATTTTTTATTTTTTAAGTTTTTTTTATTTTTATTTAGTTTAGTTTTTTTATTTAGTTTAGGTTTTTTATTTTAGTTTTGGTTTAGGTTTATTTTTTAGTTGAGTTTTATTTTTATTATATTTTTTAGGTTTAGGTTTAGGATTTAATTTTGTTTTTTTTGTTTAAGTTATAGGATTTTATTTTAGGTTTTATTTTTTGATTTTGTTTTCAGTTTAGGTTTAGGTTTATTTTTAGTTTATTTTATTTTATTTAGATTTTGTTTAGGTTTAAGTTTAGTTTATTTTAAGTTTAGGTTTAGGTTTTATTTATTTTAGTTTAGTTTATTTTAGTTTAGGTTTAGGATTATTTATTTTATTTTATTTTATTTATTTTATTTTATTTTTATTTTAGGTTTAGGTTTTATTTTTTATTTATTTTTTGGTTTATATTTTAGGTTTAAGATTTTATTTAATTTTATTTTATTTTATTTTAAGTTTATTTTATTTATGCTTTAGGTTTAGATTTTATTTTATTTAGTTTAGTTTAGGATTTTATGTATTTTATTTTAGTTTATTTTTATTTTTTATTTCATTTTATTTTATTATTATTATTTTTTTAAGGTTTAGGTTTATGTTTTAGTTTAGGTTTTTATTTTATTTTACTTATTTATTTTATTTTGGTTTAGGTTTTTTATTTATTTGATTTTTAGGTTTTATTTAGCATAGTTTTAGGGGATTTTAGGGTTTAGGGTTTAACGCTTTAGGGCTTAGGGTTTAGGGTTTAGGGTTTTTAAGAAAACCCATGAGGGAGAATTTTACCACAAAGAAAGGAGCACATGTTCCTTAAGAGGGAAAATTTTCTTAGTTATCAAAGAGCAACATTCAACCTATACAGAAAAATCCCCTATCTAATGCAACCAAAGCAAGAAAATAAAAACATAAGCAAAAGAAATAAAAGACCAAAAAATAACTAACAACAACACAAGAAAAGAGGATCACCAAAGCCCACTACTAGAATCAAAAGTCTTTTGAGAGTTGCACAATCGAAATCTAGGATCCGAAACCCGAAAGAACCTCGTAAGAATCTCGTAAGCAACTAGAAGATGTAATTAGCAGAAGAGAAAGTCAAGCTTAAGCACATAATAAAGAGGTTAAGAGAAAATTTCAAATAAGGCTCAGGGCTTAGTCACCTTCATCTTAGGGGCAACCACAAATGTGAGCATCTAGAAAAGAAGGGTTATAATCACATATGCTACAAGCCAAAAGATAATGGGAAATCATCCAAGCCATCATCCACTTACCGATGAAGGAAACCAAAGAGTGAAAGTCAACAATTCTCTAGTACCCACGCCAAGCAAACAAATGCCCACAAATCACCAAGTCGACTAAAGGCCACCAAGCCGAAGGAAGTAGCATCAATAAAACCACCATGTGATAAATAAAAGAGCAAAATTCAAACCAAAACAACAACAACCATACACAAAGAAACCAACAATTCCAAACTAGATCAAAGAACAAGGCCAACACTAAGTAGCCACCAATCTAAGGCGCACAGAGGTAAGAAAAAAGGCTGCAACACCTCCATCGAGATAGAAAGACCATAGGAAAATAGCAGCACTAGAGAGAGGAAGAAGAACCCATGAGGAGACTAAAGTGCCATCCAAAAAACACCAGAAAATTACCACTAAGAGTAGCAAGAAAAATAGCCAAGCCCACCCTACCAACCAAGAGGCAAGACACAGGAAACAAAGGGAACCAAAGAAACCAAAAGTAGTCCAAATCTTCAACCAAAATAACAGACCAAGCCAATAGCACTCAAGGCAAAAACATCAGCCACCCAACTGAGCAAACAACCAAAATCAGCAACCAACAAACAACCACCATAAGGCCAAAACCAAAACAAAGAAAAACCACCAAAAAGGCAACCATACCAGCTAACAATAGTTCAGAAAGAAAACTAAAAAATCAACCAAACCAACCAGCACAACCAACCAAACCAGCCACCCAACTAATTAACAAAGCAATAGATGAGCCAACTTTGATAAAGAAGCATCCAGTCCAAAGGGGAGGCAATCCCAACACAGAGAAAGATAGGCATAGTGACAAACCAACAGAAGCCACCAAAACAACCATGAAACAAATGGTAATTACCCAACCGGACAAAAAAGCCATGGGAGGACCACAACCACCAACCCAACCGTGAGTGGAAAGAAAAATAGGCCAAGGCCCCTTCCGGACTCTAGGGATAAAAAAACCGCACCATGGAGAAAATAGATTACTAACGACCACAAATCAGCACCCTTCCAAAGAACAAGGTAAAGGGAGAAACTAATAAACAAAATCCAAGCCTAAAAGAATGAGGAGACAAAACCACCAAAAGGCCTAGCATAAACTCAAGAGTGAACAGATCAATAGTAGCCATCAAATGATAGCCACCTAGCTGCAAAGGGTAGGGTAGTAAAACAACATCACCCCCAAGCCTAAAATAGTAGCAAAAAACCTTCCTAAAAAAAAATATCTAGCCAAAATGAGAGGCAAAACTAGTACAAATTAAGATAAGGGAAAAGACAAAAGTAGGTAGAGGCATAACCTAAAAGGAGGCCACCACAAGTTCAAGGAAGCACTTGAAGAGATAATTGACATTGAGATACCTAAATAAAATAGTCAGCCAATGAGAACACCTCTTTAACAACAGAGGTCAACACCAACCACTACCTCAAAGAGATCTCCCAAATATTATAACACAAACCGACAAGGGAGTGAACCAACAAGAGGAATGCAACAAAATGAAAATGCACACAAAGAAAAACATAGAAAAACTAAAAAACACAAAGCAAAATTAATTTCTGAGATAAGGTATTCCAGTGTTATTCATATTAACCAAGCCTCTCAATTGTCTAGGTAAATTGAGATGATCAAAAAGAGTGAGATCATTTAATTTAGCACCAAGATTAGCTAGAAAATCTATACAGGCATTTCCTTCACACCAAACGTGAGAAATTTTAAATCATACTTAAGAGAGGAGTGTTCTAGCATGATTAAGAAGATAGAATAAATCATTCATTCCCCATGTGGAAGTCAAAATGAGTAAAAGAGCATCAAGTTCAATCCAAATATTGAAGAAACCTTTTTGCAAACAAATTTCAATAGTTTTGTTTACAACTATTAATTCAGCATAGATAATAGAACAAGCTTTAAGTGGATAAGCAAAAGCACAAATGACATTACCTTCAAAATCCTAAAAAACCACCACAACCAAATGTATTTTGAGAGACGGAGCCATCAATATTAATTTTAATAATATTATTATGAGGTTTTATCCAATATATAATCTTATCTTCTTTACAGAAGGTGATCTCAAGAAGGTAAAGACCCAATTTTTTGGCCACAAATTTGCAACCCCCAAAATGTGTGTTACTAATTAAATTAGAATTAAATAATGCATGAATTTTTTTTCTTTGGTTCTAGCAATAATCCTTTTATGATTCATAAGAATACCATGATATTTAGCATCATTTCTATCCATCCATATGAACCAAATAAGCATCATGGCAATTAAATCTTTGATATGACCATTCACAGTTTTGTGGAAATAGGCTTCAAGAAGTTGATATAAAGAAAGAAAGCCATGGAAATGGTTAGTATTAAAAAGATCATACCAAACCCATAATTTGGAGGCAATAACACCATTGATTAACATTTTGACATGAAAACAACAATAAAATTTGGAAGGTAAATGAAATCCTTTATCCTAGAGCAAGGAATCAACATGAATGAAGTTCTTTAGAATTCTCCAAGTAAGGATAGAATAAAAGATAGAGATGATATTATTCCAATGTTTAATAAATACATTAGAAGAAATATGAGCATCTCTAATATAATTCCAATCATCTTTAAGAATAAAATCACCATTATAAGATAAAGCTTAAAAGAATTTGCTCAAGCTTGTTGGAAAGGATAGGAATATCACTAAATTAATAAAAAAGAGAGATAGGAATAAATTAGTTAAGTTTACTATCATTCCACTTATTATTAAGCCAAAAGGAGTTAACTTTAGTAGTAATAGTAGAATGGGTAGATAAATAAGAATCAATAGAGCCACCACCAATCCAGTTATCTTGCTAAAAGAAAGATCTCAAATTTATACCCCAAGATATCAAGGATTTAGCCTCTCATTTAATTAAGCAAATCCTTTTCCAAACCGGGGAGTCACCAACTTTATAAGTACATATTAGGGGTGCTTACCGGCAGATTTAGTGTCATAAAATTAGCCCAGAGGCTATCTTTTTTTCTAAAATTCCACCAGAGTTTATGGGAGAAGGCAGTAATAGCTTCACAAATAGGTTTGAAGCCAAGTCCACCTTCATTCAAAGGACCACAACATTTATGCCAAGAAGTCCAATGCATCTTTAACCGAATTATTAGAGCCCTAAAAAATTTATTAAGGAGATGATCAACCCACTTGAAGATAGAATTAGTAGGGATAATGGTTTGAATTAGATATAAAGGCATTGAATTAAGAGTACTCTTAAGCAAAGTAAGCTTACTATCAAAAGAAAGTAAAATTCCCACACCAAAATTTTATTGAGCACTTTACCAATCTCATCTTCAGAGAGAACCTAGTAAGCTAATGATTATCATCATTGGTAATAATAGAGATAAAATGTGAATTAAAATAGCTTCATGAGAGTGGATTTTATTAAGCATATTTCTAAAGTTAATAACAAAATCTTTAATAGAATTAATGTTAGTGATCCAATCTCCATTATCATTTTCTATTTTTTGGATATAATTTAAAGCTCTCTTTTTATTAAATAAAGCATGAAAATACTAGGTATTCCTATCCCCATCAGCAATATGTTTACTAGCAGCATTTTGTCACCAATATGTCTCTTCCATATTCTAATTATTAATAAGTTTATCTTTAGCTTCATTTAAATCCTTAATCTTAGAAGAGTCAATTAAAATAGCATTTTTAAGATCACAAACCGAAAGTTTCATGTTTTTTATATTAGCAAAAAGATTTAAAAAAATTTTTTTTTTCCACCAAACCAGATTTTGTTTGAACCTTTTAAGCTTAAACCATAATCTATTCATTCCCCTAATTGAATTATCGGGTGTAAAGGGGCAATCCAATTAATGGCCATGACTTTAAGAAAATCGAGATGCTAATATTTTGAAATCAAAAGTGGGTGAGATGTTTAATATTTTAAAGTTTTATTTAATAGAAACCAAAAGTGGGGCATGGTCAGATAAAGTTCTACTAAAATGGTCTAAAGAGGTAAGAGGCCATTGATTAGTCCAATGGATTAATAATAGGATAAAGATCAGTAATAACATCTATAATCATAACTTCCCCCTCTTCCAAATCAACATTTTGTTGAAAAGTGGGATTAGAATGAAGATCAATATTTGAATTAAGGAAAGAAATTAAATTCAAAGCACAATTACCAATGTTAGAATCTCAAGAATTTCATCCACATTCAAGTTATCATTTAAATCATCATTCTCATCAATTAATGACAAGTAGGAATAGACTCATTAGAGAATGAATCATCATTTTTTTAGCCTCTTTGAATTTGGAATTAGCCATAATAGGCATATTCTCATGTAAAGAAAGGTTGTTGGGAAACCATCTTTTTCAACATTATTAGTACCTTTGTTACTATCAAAATGAGAAGCAGAATCAACAATTTTAGGAACATCTGAAGATTCCAAGGAATATGTATTAATATCAACATTAAAGTAAATTTTAGGCATAAAATAGTTTTATTAACTTTATCAAAAGCTAATTTAGAGTCATGATCATTCAAAATTTTCTTTTAATATGTGTGAAGAACAAAACACTAAATTATCATGACTGTATCAATGGGAACAAAAAACCAAAAAATTTTCAAATTCGACCTTTTGTATGTAACCAAACTTTGTAGATCCAATCCAAACCTCCTTAGGATGTTTTTAAGATATTTCAAGTTCAACCAATATAATAGAGGGATGGGATCTCATGCCTCTGATCGATTTGCACCAAAAAGACCCGATAGCAAATAAAACCTAGTGGGTAACATAATGGACTCTCATATTTGGAAGAGAAAACCACAACAATAGGGATTCATCCTTTATATCAAAAAAGTGAAGACCACTTCAACAAATGTATTTGACGGATAAAGACAAAATAAGATCGACATGAGAATACTCTTGAATAATCCAAATCGTTCATAAGTTGAATCAGAATATGTCTTTGATCGATCAAGCCAATAGAGAAAGCACCCGAAAGTTTAAGGTTATGAAAAAAAAGAATTGGATCTTGTCCAAATTCATCTAGTGTAAAGCAAAATTTCAAACTAAAGTTAATTCAAAAGGTTTGGTAAGTTTTTTTACATCAAGATCAACACATGATTGGAGACGCATTCTCAAAAGAAGTCAAAATAGATTCAGTCATAAGATCTAGAGCTCTTACCATAGTGCATCTTTAAAGGATTAAATAGCAGGAATGGAATTTGGTTCAGGAATCCCTAAAAATTTGGATGCCCTAGCCGGATCATCCGAATTGGGAGATGTAATTTGAGGTCACCATAGCCATATTCAAAAGAGACACATCACACAAGCGACCAAAATTCAAAAGGCTCCAAAAAATTATTGAGAATGATGAAGGATCCACCAAAATGAGAGATGGGGATGCACCAATGAAGGGGAAAATGAATCACCAAGCCCAGAGAGAACAGAAGTTAGAGTGTTTTTAGTAGGGTTTAGAGGTTTAGGTTTTTTTAGGTTTTAGGTTTTAGTAGGGGTTTAGGTTTAGGGTTTTAGTTTAAGGGTTTAGGTTTAGGGTTTAGGAGGTAAGGTTTAGTTTAGGAGTTTAGAAGCCAGTTTAGTCTTGGTAGGGTTTGGGTTAAAGCAATAGGTCAGTTGGGGTTTGTGCCTAGAGGTTTAGGGTTTATGGCTAGGTAAGGTTTAGGGAGGTCAGTTAGAGGGGTTTGGATTGGGTTTTAGTGGGTCAGGGTTTAGAGGTTTAGGGTCAGGTAGGCAGTTTAGGCCTGAATAAAGATATTTAGTAGTCTGGTAAGATTTAGTTTAGGGTATTTAGGTTTAGGTAGGATCAGGTTCATTTTATGCTTAGTTTTTAGGGTAGGATTTAGTGTTTAGGCAGGGTTTAACATTTAGGTTTAAGAAAATTAAGTTTTTTATTTATTTATTTTTATATTTTTATTTGGTATTTATTTTTTTTATTTTAGTTAATTTATTTAATTTAAGTTCATTTAGTTTATCTTTATTTTAGTTTAGGTTTATGTTTATTTTTTTAGTTTTCTTTTTTTTTTTTTTTTAGGTTTAGGTATATTTTAATTTTAGTAGTTTTATTTTGTTTAGGTTTATTTTGTATTATTATATTTGGTTTATTTATTGAGTTTATTATTTTATTTTAGGTTAGGTTTAGTTTATTTTAGATATATTTAGTTTAGTTTATTATTTAGTTTAGGTTTTTTTTATTTATTTTATTTTATTTAGGTCTAGGTTTTTTTTTTATTTAAGTTTTATTTTTATTTATTTAGGTTTTGTTTAGTTTAGTTTTTATTTAGTTTTATTTTATTTTGTATTTGGTTTTATGTTAATTAGAATTTTATTCATATTTTATTTTATTTTTTTTTATTTTTATTCATTTTATTTTAGTTTATTTTTATTTTATTTTTTTTAGTTTAGTTTATGTTTTTAGTTTTATTTTCTATTTTATTTAGGTTTAAGTTTTTTTATTTTATTTTTAGGTTTTATTTCATTTAGGTTTAGTTTTAGGTTTTAGGTTTTTGGGTTTTATTATAGGGTTTAGGTTAGGGTTTAGGGTTTAGGTTAGATTAGGTTTAGAGTTTTATTTTAAATTAACCAAACTGATAGGTTTAGGTTTATTAGTTTAATTTTTTTATTTATTTTATTTTTTATTTTTATTTTAATTTATGTTTATTTTAATTTTATTTAGTTTAGTTTAATATTTTAGTTTAGGTTTTAGTTTAGTTTTTTTTTTAGTTTAGGTTTTTGTGTATTTTTTATTTTTTTTATTTTATTTTTTTAGGTTTAGGTTTTATTTTTTTATTTTTAGGTTTAGGGTTAGTTTAGGTTTTTATTTTATTTTAGATTTAGGTTTTAGGTTCTTATAGGTTTATTTTTATGTTTTATTTTTAATTTTATTTATTTTAGTTTATTTATTTATTTATAGTTTAGTTTTATATATTTTAGTTTGGTTTTTAGTTTAGGTTTATCTTTATTTTAGTTTGTTTATTTTATTTTTTTAGGTTTAGGTTTTTTTTTTTAAGTTTAGTTTAGGTTTTATTGTTTATTTATTTTAGGTTTTATTTTAAGTCTTAGGATTTTAATTACATTTTTATTTTATTTTATTATTTTAGGTTTATTTTACTTTATTTTATATTTTATTTTATTTAGGTTTTTATTCTTAGATTTTTTTGGTTTTATTTTAGTTTATGGTTTATTTTTTTTAAAAAAAAACCAAGTAGGTTTAGTTTATTTAGTTTATTTAGTTTACTTTAAATTTATTTTAGTTTATTTTATTTTAATTTTAATTTAAGAATTTTTTATTTATTTATTTTTTTTATTTATTTTAGTTTAGTTTTTAATATATTTTAGGATTATGTTTAGGTATTTTAGTTTATTTTATTTTATTTTATTTATGAGGTTTAGGTTTAGGTTTATTTTATTTTTTATATTTATTTTTATTTAGAGGTTAGTTTAGTTTATTTTATTTTATTTTAGTTTAGGTTATTTTGTGTTTTAGATTTATTTTTTATAAGGTTTAGGTTTATTTAGTTTTATTATTATTATGTTTTTAATTTAGAAGTTTAATTATTAGTAGTTTATCTTTTATTTATTTTAGTTTAGGTTTAGTAGGTTTTATTATCTAGTGCAGGTAGGGAGATAGTGGTTAGGGCCCAGGTTTGGGGTTTAGGTTAGTTTGCCAGGGCCAGGTTTGTGGTTAGGCCCAGTTTAGGAGGAGGTTTAGGGTTAGGTTTAGGTTTATGTTTAAGGAGATCTGGCTTTTAATGTAGGTTTAGGCAAGTTTAGGGAGGATTTAGGTTTAGGAGGGTAGGAGGGCCTTAGGGAGGGTCATAGGGTTATGGAGTTGGTAGTAGGGTCAGTTAGGTTGGTTAGGGTTTTATTCTTTAATTTTATTTTTTATTTTAAATTAAGCAAAAAAAGTATGTTTGGGTTTATTTAGTTTACTTTTAATTTTTATTTATATTTAGGTTTATTCTTATTTTTATTTAGTATAGCTTATTTATTTTAGTTTATGTTTTCTATTTTAGTTTATTTTTTAGGGTTTCATTTAGGTTTAGGTTTATTTTTTTAGTTTAGTTTTCTTTTTTATTTTATTAGTTTGGTTTAGGTTTTATTTTTTATTTTTAGGTTTAGGTTACAGTTTTTATTTTATTTTTTTAGTTTTAGGTTTTAGATTTATTTTTAGGTTTTATTTTTAGTTTAGGTTTAAGTTTATTTTAGTTTAGTTTTATTTAGTTTATTTTAGGTGTGTATTTATATTTTAGGTTTAGGTTTAAGTTTTATTTATTTTAGTTTAGTTAATTTTAGTTTAGGTATATATTTCTTTTATTTTACTTTAGGTGTAGGGTTTTTTTTAGTTTAGATTTATACATTTATTTATTTTCTGTTTAGGTTTTATTGAGTTTTATTTTATTTTATTTTAGTTTAATTTATTTTTATTTTAGGTTTAGTTTTATTTTTTAGGTTTTATTTTTTTAGTTTAGTTTAGGTTTTATTATTTATTTTATTTTATTTTAGTTTTTTTTTAATATTTTCTTTAGATTTTAGGTTTTCATTTAGGTTTAAGTTTTAGTTTATGTTTTATTTTATTTTATTTTTATTCTATTTTTGTTTAGTTCTTCTATTTATTTTATTTTTTTATTTATTTTTTAGGTTTTAGCTTTAAGTTTTAGGTTAGTTTAGTGTTTAGGGTTTAGGATTTAGTTTTGGGTTTAAGGTTTAGGGTTTTATTTTTTTGTTTGGGTATAGGGTTTAGGGTTTAGGTTTTAGGGTTTATGGTTTAGGGATTAGAGTTTTAGTGTTTAGGGTTTACGATTTAGAGTTTAGGCTCTAGGGTTTTTAGGGTTTTGGGTTTTGGGTTTTTGGTTTAGCTTTTAAGTTTAAGGTTTAAGTTTCAGTTTAGGGTTTAGGGTTTTTGGTTTTTTTTAAAATAGAGAAGAAATGCATATTCAACATTTCTTCTATTTGAATTCATCAACCAAGTAAATCGCCAAGTTTTCTAAGACATAAACGATGACATAGATAAAAAATGAGCACATAAAGAGTGATTAAAACCCTAGATAACTAGAACTGCTTTACCAGAAAGACACCAAAAGTTGCAGATTGGATTGATTATTTTTTAGTTTCTCTAGTTCCCATCAAAACCACCCTGGCCCCTACAGTAGCATGATCCACCATCCTATCCCCGATCTCTCCCTCGGCCACCACCATGACTGTAACCTCTATCGCTCCTCCCACCTCCATAACCACCACTGCTCTGACCACTACCTCCTTATCCACCAGCACCTCTAGATCCGCCACCCCCACAGCTAACCATCGCCTCTGCCTTCACCTCCACTACCATATCTAGACTAAGCCTGGTTAACAGTGATGTTCCTGCCATCAAGGTTCTACCCATTCTTTGGGTTTTTTTTTTAAATCAAAAGTGGAGCATTTTATTGCCAAAAAGAAAGGGATACAAGGTCCTTAAAGGGGATAAATCTCAAAATTATTGCTCAAAGTACTACAATTAGCCTAAAGAGATAAATTTCCTACCTATTATAAGAAAACCATAGCAAAATAAAAAAAGACAAAAACTAAGAAAGAAATAGCACAAAATTCCAAGAAGGGTAGCCAATGCCATCTATATCCCGAAATCTTCTAAGAGATGCACAAGCCACCTATAGCCCTAAAACCTACCACAACCTGCAAAGAACTTAAGATAGAGATAAACATCTAGAAATAAGGACAAGCTAAGTACACAAAAGAAACAAAATGATAAAAATCTTAGATAAGGCTCAGGCACAGTCACATTTATCTCAAGGGGCAATAGGATATGTGAGCATCCAAACTTCAGAAGATGGGTTAAAATCACTTATGGTGCTACCAGCCAAAAGGATAATATGGGAAACATCCCAGCCATCATAACCAACTTACCTCAGTTAAACCAAATAGCCAATAGCTAAGAGCTCGCCAAGTTCTAGTAGCTATCATTAGGATTAAATATACAACTAACTAGCAAAACATTCAGCCAAACCAGAGCAAAGAAACCAGCCCAACAAGACAACAACCAAGAAATTGCCACAATGAAAGGCACCCAAAACAAATAAAGACCAAAGGTAAAGAACAAAAAATTCTACAAATCTACCAACCAACAACACAGCTGCAGAAAGCCATCAAGGCCACCCAGCCAACCATAGTAGTAGGAATCAATAGAAATAGCAACAGAGATACGAACATCCAAAGCCACATACAGGTTCATCCTACAAAAGAAACAACAAGCTAATGAGCCATCCACCAATAATAGGCAAATAAAAAAAACCACTAGGGGAACAAAACTAGATGACAAGTAATAACTCTACAAAGAGTAACTCAGCCCAGGAAGAAACAAAGCCCACAACTAGGCCCAAGATGCTAGATATCCAAAACTAAAAGAAAAAGGGTAGAAAAGACCATAGCCACCAAGCAACCACCAATCAATAAACCCTCATAGGAAAAAAAAGTAGTCTAGGAAAAAGGCAAACAATAAAGCTCCTAGCATGCTAAAGCCATCCATCCAAAACCAACAGGAGAGACCAACAAGAGAGAGCCACCAAACCACAACCAAAGCTCAACAAGAATAATGAAGTAATCTCGACCTTCATTGAAGGAGATATCAATCTTAGGGTTTAGGTTTGTAGGTTTTAGGGTTTGGCTTTATTTTAAATTTATTTAGTTACCCAGGTTTAGATTGGTTTGGGTTTAAGTTTAGGAGAGTTTATGGTTTAGTGGTTAGGGTTTAGGTTTAGAGGTTAGGGTTTAGGGCTCTGATTAGGGTGTGGTTTATGATTAGGGTTTAGAGGGAGTGGGTCAAGGTGAGTAGTGGGAGGGTTTGGTAGAGAGAGTGAGGTGGGTCAGGGTAGGGTTTAGGGTTTAGGATTTAGTTTAGGGTGATTGGGTTTAGGTTTAGGGTTTAGGATTTTGAGTTTATGGTTTTAAAAAAAAAATTAAGCAAACCAGGTATAGGTTTATTTAGTTTATTTTTATTTATTTTAGTTTATTATATTTTTTTTTATTTAGTTTATTTTTTATTTATTTAGTTTATTTTATTTATTTTAGTTTATGTTTTATTTTAGTTTATTTTTAAATTTTAAGTTTAGTTTATTGTTTAGTTGAGTTTTATTTTATTTATTATTTAGGTTTTTGTTTTTTATTTTTATGTTCATGTTTAGGTTTTATTTTATTTTTAGGTTAAGGTTTAGTTTTTATTTATGGTTTATTTTTAGGTTTTATTTTTTTACTTTAAGTTTAGTTTATTTTATTTTATTTACTTTAGGTTTAGTTGTAGGTTTTATTTATTTTAGTTTAGTTTATTTTAGTTTAGGTTTAAGTTTATTTTATTTTGTTTACTTTATTTTTATTTTTATTTAGGGTTTAGGTTTTATTTTAAGGTTTATTTCTTAGGTTTAGGTTTTTATTTTATTTTATTTTAGGTTTATTTTTTATTTTACATTTAGTTTTTATTTTATTTAAGTATTTTATTCTTAAGCTTATTTTTTTTAGTTTAGTTTAGGTTTTTATTTATTTTATTTTAATTTAGTTTTTTTTTTTTTATTTTATTTTATTTTTAGGTTTAGGTTTAGGTTTAAGTTTTAGTTTAGGTTTTTATTTTATTTAGATTTAGGTTTATTTATTTATTTTATTTTTAGGTTTTAAGATTTAGGGTTTAGGGTTCAATGTTTAGGGTTTAGGGTTTAGGCTTTAGGCTTTAGGCTTTAGGGTTTAGGATTTAAGGTTTAGGGATGTAAGTTTTAGGGTTTAGATTAGGGTTTAGCATTTTAGGGTTTAGGGTTTAGGGTTTAGGGTTTAGTAGTTGTAGGTTTAGGGTTCGTGTTAGTTTAGGGTTTAGGGTTTTGGTTTTAATAGAGAATAAATTTTGATTTAACATTTCTTATTTTTGATTTCATCAACCAAGTAACGCACCAAGTTTTCTAAGACGTATGACATCGATAAAAAATGAGCACGATAGAGCAAATCAAAACCCTAGATAACTAGAACTGCCTCTCTCAGAAAGACATAGTTTCATAAGTAGATCGGATCACCGCTTCTTTCTCTAGTTCCCATCAACCACCCCTGCCTCAGTAGTAGATCCACCATCATATCCCCAATATCTCCCCTCCTCCACCATTTGTAGAACTTTTACTCCACTCGCTTCCATAACCACCACTGCTCTGAATACCACCTCCATATCCAACAACACCTCCAGATCCCCCACCACCATTGTGATAACCACAGCCTCCACCTTTGCCTCCACCGCCAGATCTAGACTAAGCTGGTTGACGGTGAGGTTCGTACCATCAAGATTCTGCCCATTCTTAAGGTTTAGGTTTAGGTTTATTTTTAACTTTATTTAGTTACTTCAGGTTTAGGTTTAAGGTTTGGGTTTAGGGTTTAGGGTTTAGGGTTTAGGAATTTAGGTTTTATGCTTTTATGGTTTAGGGTTAGGGATTAGGGTTTAGCATTTAGGGTTTAGTGTTTAGGCTTTAGGGTTTAGGGTTTACGGTTTTAGAGTTTTGGGTTTAGGATTTTGAGTTTAGTGTTTAGGGTTTAGTGTTTAGGGTTTAGGATTAGGGTTTAGTGTTTAGGGTATTATTTTTTAGGAAAGTTAGAATTTTATTACCAGAAAAAGAAAAGATATAATGTCCTTAAAAGGGTAAAGCTCTAAAATTCTACTACTGTCAGAGCTACAAGAAACCTACAAAGCTAAACCTCTATCTAAGTACATTAGAAAAGAAAAGAAAATAAAAAAGCAACACAAGGCCTAAAAAAGCATAAGAGAAAAGACACACAAAGTAAGACAAACAAATCTTAGAAATAGTAAAAGCATGAGTCAGTAGTAGTTCATGATTCCTTTGAAAAAAGTAGATAAGAAAGATCCACAGCAACATCACTTGGGTTGATTAAGTAATGACCATTCCCTATGCAAAGTTTCAAACTGTAAAATAAATCTACACTACAAAGGCAAAATTCATAGAGAAAATGGATAAAGGATAAAGAGAGGAAAAGGAAGAGTTTAGGAAGAGAAGGCTCAAGCTCAGTTAGGATTATCTCAAGGGGCAACAATACATATGAGCATCCAAACTTCATAAATAATGCTTACAATCATATGTAATGCTACCAACCTGAGAGAATATGTGAGTAACATCAAAGACATCATAGCTAGCATACCCGATACAAGTAAACTTTCAAGGCCAACAATCCATAGAGTTCTAGATCTAGCACCATTAAACAAAAAGCAACCGACCAACAACTAGCTAACATCCAAACCACAACAACTAATCTTAATAACCCATAGAGAGGCTAGAACAAAGTTAGAACATCAACAATAGCCATTAACCAAATACCCATCCAAGCTCTAAACCAGGGAAAACTAGAACCAGCCATCACAACCCACCAGACCAATGCCAATTAATTAAAAAATAGCAAACAAAACCAAGATAGGATCCCTCAAGCAAAAGTCCCAACAACTAGCAATCACCAAGCTAAACCAAGTTGAGCAACCACAAATGACTAAATAGCTCATAAATGAAACCATCAACTGAAGGAAACATAACCTGCAGCCAGTGAAAATCACCAGAAGATAAAAAACTACACAAAAGGGGGCCAAAGGTAGTCACCAACCACCAGAAACCAAAAAGTTCAATCCAAAATGATTAATAAAGGTTCAGCTCGTATAGCAAAAGGCTATAACAAGTTGTCAGGTTTAGGTTTTAGGTTTATGATTTAAGTTTTAGTTTAATATTTAGGTTTATTGGGCTTTTTTTAACAGAGAACAAATTCAGATTCAACATTTCTTTTTTTGGATTTCATAAACCAAGTAACACACCAAGTTTTCTAAGACATAAGTGATGACATAGATCAAAAATGAGAATGCATAGAGCAAATCAAAAATCCTAGATAACTCGAACCGTCTCTACTATAAAGAAACAGTTCTATTAGTAGTAAATCGGATCGGTTGTTCTTCAGTTTCTCCAGTTCTCATTATAAACACCCTGGCCTCTTGAGTAACAAGATCCACCATCATATTCCCGATCTCTCCCTCCGCCACCACCACGGTTGTAACCTTCATTGCTTCTCTTGCCTCCAAAACCACCACTGCTCTAACCACCATGTCCATATCCACTAGCACCTCCATATCCTCCAAAACCATTGAAATAATCATCGCCTCTGCCTTCGCCTCCATAGCCAGATCTAGACTGAGCCTGATTGACAATGATGTTCCTGTCGTCAAGGTTTTGCCCATTCTTAGGGTTTAGGTTTTGGTTTATGTTTGTTAAGTTTTAGGGTTTAGGTTTATTTTTTTTTAAATTATTTAGTTACTTTAGGTTTGGATTAAGATTTGGGGTTTAGGGTTTAGGGTTTAGGGTTTATGGTTTCAGTTTTAAGGTTTTAGATTTTAGGGTCTATGCTTTTATGGTTTAAGGTTATGGGTTAGGGTTTCATGTTTAGGGTTTAGGGTTTAGTGATTAGGGTTTACGGTTTTTTAGGGTTTAGGGTTTAGTGTTGTAGGTTTAGGGTTTATGGTTTTACATTTAGGGTTTAGGGTTTAAATTAAGTTAAACTGGTAAGTTTAGGTTTATTTTGTAAATTTAGTTTATTTATTATTTATTTTGGTTTACTTTATTTTTATTTTTATTTAAGCTTATTTATTATTTATTATTATTTTAGTTTTCTTATTTTAGTTTAGGTTTTTTATTTTAGTTTATTTTTTAGGTTTAGATTTAGGTTTATTTTTTAGTTGAGTTTTATTTTTTTATTTTAGGTTTAAGTCTGAATTTTATTTTATTTTTAGGTTCATGTTCTTAGATTTTATTTTAGGATTATCTTTAGATTTATTTTTTAGTTGGTTTATGATTTAGTGTAGTGGTAGGGTTTAGGGAGGTTTAGGGCCAGGGTCTTAGTTTAGGGTTAAATCTTTAGGGTTTAGGCTCAGGGTTAGTTTAGGTTTAAGGTGTGGTTTAGGGTTTATGTTTAGTGGCAGTTTAGGGTTTAGGGTTAGTAGGGTTTCAATTTTAATGTTTAGGTTTAGGGATTTTATAGGGTTTAGGGTTAGTTAGTTTAGGGTTTAAGATTTAGTGTTTAGGGTTTGGGGTTTAGCTTTAAGGCTTTTAAAATTAGGTAAACATGTTTATTTATTTAGTTTATTTTATATTTTATAGGTTTATTTTTATTTTTATTTATTTATTTTATTTTATGTTTATTTATTTTAGTTTAGGTTTTATTTTAGTTTATTTTTATGTTTAAGTTTAGGTTTTATTTTTTTTATTTGATTTTATTTTTGGTTTATTTATTTTTATTTTATTTATTTTATTTTAGGTTTTATTCTTAGGTTTATTTTATTTTAAAGTTTAGTTTAGGTTTTTATTTGTTTTATTTTAGTTTATTATTATTTGTTTATTTTTTTCCTTTTAGGTTTAGGTTATGTTTTAGTTTAAGCTTTTATTTTATTTTATTATTTTATTTTATTTAGGTTTAGGTTTTTTTATAGTTTTTATTTTTAGCTTTTTTTATACTTTAGGTTTAGGTTTTTTTGGTTTTGGGTTTTGGGTTTAAGATTTAGGGTTTGGGTTTAGGTTTAGTTTGTGGTTTAGGTTTTGGGTTGATTAGGGTTAGGGTTTAGGGTTTAGGGTTTAGTTTTAGGCTTTGGGAGTTTAAGGTTTAAGGTTAGCTTAGGGTGTTTTTTTTCTTAAGTAAACCGTTATGTTTAGGTTTATTTAGTTTATTTAGCTTATTGTTTATTTATTTTAGTTTATTTTATATTTAATTTTTTATTTAGTTTAGTTTATTTATTTTAATTTAGGTTCATTATTTTAGTTTATTTTCTAGGTTTAGGTTTATGTTTATTTTTATTTTAGTTTTATTTTTATTTATTTTTTTAGGTTTAAGTTTTATTTTTATTAATTTTAGCTTTAGGTTTAGGTTTAGGTTTTTATTTTATTTTTGTAGGTTTAGGTTTTAAGTTTTTATTTTAGATTTATTTTTAGGTTTTATTTTTTTAATTTAGATTTAGGTTTATTTTAGTTTATTTAATTTTATTTAGTTTAGGATTAGGTTTCAGTTTAGGATTAGGTTTTATTTATTTTAGTTTCGTTTATTTTAGTTTATGATTAGTTTATTTTATTTTTTATTTTATTTTATTTTAAGTTTAGGTTTTTTTCTTAGGGTTTAGGTTTTTTTTTATTTAGTAGGTTTTACTTTTTAGGTTTAAAATTTTATTTTATTTTTTTATTTTATTTTATTTTATTTTATTTATTTTATTTTTATTTTACGTTTAGTTTTATTTTGTTTAGATTTTTATTCTTAGGTTTATTTTAGGTTAACTTTAGGTTTATTATATTTATGTTTAGGTTTATTTTATTTTAATTATTGTATGTATAGGTTTTTGATAGTTTAGGGTTTGGGTTTTATTTATTTTTAGGATTTTTTTAAAGTTTATTTTCTAGGTTTAGTTTTAATTTATTTTTTTATTATTTTATTTTTATTTATTTCATTTAGGATTTTTTATTTTAGGTTTACTTTTTTTTTAGTTTAGTTTATTTTATTTTTATTTTAATTTTAATTTATTTTATTTTTTATTTTTTTTTTTTTAGGATTAGGTTTAGATATTTACTTTATTTTATTTATTTATATATAGATTTAGTTTATTTATTTATTTTATTTTTTAGGTTTTATTTATTTAGGTTTAGGTTTAGTTTGGTGGTAGGATTTGGGGTTTAGAGTTTATCAGTAAGTTTAGTTTGCAGTTTAGGTTTAGGGTTTAGGGTTTTAGATTTAGGGTTTAGGATTTAGGGTTGGGTGTGGCTCAGGGTGGGTTATATGGTTTGTGTGGTCAGGTTTAGGGTTTAGGTTTATGGTAGGGCAGTGGTTTTTAGGGTTTAAGGTTTAGTATAGTATTTTGGGTTTAGGGTTTAGGAGGTTTGGGTTTTTTTCTATTTTGTTTTATTTTTATTCTTTTAAAATTAAGTAAACCAGTAGTAGGTTTATGTTTATTTTATTTATTTATTTATTTTAGTTTATTTTATTTTATTTTATTTAGGTTTATTTTATATTTATTAATTTAGTTTATTTATTTTAGGTTTATTTATTTTAGTTTATTTTTTTAGGTTTATTTTTTTTAGTTTAGTTTTATTTTTTATTTTATTTTTTAGGTTTAGGTTTTATTTTTATTTTGGGTTTAGGTTTAAGTTTTATTTAATATTTTGGTTTAGGTTTTAGGTTTTATTTTAGGTTTAATAGGTTTTATTATTTTATTTAGGTTTTTTTAGTTTATTTTATTTTATTTAGTTTAGGTTTTGGTTATGGTTTTGTTTATTTTAAGTTTAAGTTTAGGTTTTATTTATTTTAATTTAGTTTATTTTAGTGTTGATTTAGGTTTATTTAGTTTTTATTTTAAGTTTAGGTTTTATTTTATAGGGTTTAGAATTTGTTTTATTTATTTTAGGTTTTATTTTTGGTTTATTTTCTAGGTTTAGGTTTTTATTTAGTTTTATTTTATTTTATTTTAGTTAATTTTATTTTATTTTAGGTTTAATTTTTATTTTATCTAGGTTTTTTCTTTTTTAGTTTAGTTTAGGTTTTTATTTATTTTATTTTGGTTTAGTTTTTATTTTTTATTTTATTTACTTTTGGGTTTAGGTTTAAGTTTAGGTTTATTTTATTTTATTTTGGTTTATTTATTTTTATTTTATTTAGGTTTAGGTTTTTTATTTATTTTGTTTTTAGGTTTTATTTAGTTTAGTTAGGTTTATTTTAGTTTATTTTTTTTTTTATTTTATTTTATTTTATTTTATTTTATTTTTAGGTTTATTTTTTTTTATTTATTTTTATTTTATTTTATTTTATGTTTATTTTAATTTTATCTTACTTTTAGTTTTATTTTATTTAGTTTTTTTTAGATTTATTTTATTTTAGTTTAATTTGGTTTTATTTATTTTATTTTATTTTAATTTATGTTTTATAATTTTATGGTTAAGGTTTGGAAGGTTTAGGTTGGGTTTTTTAGGTTTAGGGTTTAGGTTTAGGGTTTAGGGTTTTGATTTATTTTAGTCAGCCATTGGTTTAGACTTTTGGTTTAGGGTTTAGTGTTTAAAGTTGGTTTTAGGCAGCTTAGGGTTTAAAGTTGGGAGTAGGGTTTAAGGTTGGGTAGCTTTAGAGTTTTGGATTTTATGGTTTGGGTTAGTTTAGGGATTGGTAGGGTTTAGGGTTTAGGTAGGTTTAATATTTAAGGTTTAGTTTTAGGATTTAGGTTTTAGGCTTTAGTGTTTATGGTGTAGGGCTTAGGGTTTAGGGTTTATGGTTTTTGGGTTTTAGGGTTTCAGGGTTTAGGGTTTAGGGTTTAGGTTTTAAGTTTAAGGTTTAGGGTTTAGGGTTTTTGTTTTTAAAGAGAACAAATTCAAATTTAACATTTCTTCTATTTGATTTCATCAACCATGTAACACACCAAGTTTATTTAAGACATAAGCAACAACATAGATAGGAAATGAGCATGCATGGAGAAAATCAAAAATAATAGATTACTAGAATCATCTTTATTATAAAGACATAGTTCCATAAGTACCGATCGAGTTTCTTGCTCCATTTCATCAACCACCCATGTCTTGAGTAACGAGATCCACCATCATATCCCTGATCTCTCCCTCCACCACCAGGAAGGTTGTAACCTCTGTCGCTCCTCTTGCCTCCATAACCACAACAGCTCTGACCACCACCTCCACATGCACCAACACCTCCCAATGCCCCACCACCACTGCGATAACCGTCGTCTTCCCTTTCGCCTCCACTGCGGGATTTGGACTAAGCCTGATTGACGGTGATGCAAGGTTACTTATTCTTAGGTTTAGGTTTATAGGGTTTTAGGGTTTAAGATTATTTTTAAATTTGCTTATTTACTTTAGGTTAGGTTTAGGGTTTAAGGTGTATGGGTTTTTTTTAAATTAAGAAAACCAGTAGGTTTAAGTTTATTTAATTTCTTTTTTATTTATTTTAGTTTACTTTATTTTTTATTTTTATTTATGTTAATTTTTATTTTTATTTAGTTCAGTTTATTTATTTTAGGTTTATTTATTTTAGTTTAGGTTTTTATTTTAGTTTATTTTTCAGGTTTATGTTTAGGTTTATACTTATTTTTTAGTTTAGTTTTATTTTTATTTTCTTTTTTTGGTTTATATTTCATTTTTATTCTTAGGTTAGGTTTAGTTTTATTTTAATTTTTAGGTTTAGGTTTTAGGTTTTATTTTAGGTTTACTTTTAGGTTTTATTTTTAGTTTAGGTTTATTTTAGTTTATTTTATTTTATTAGCTTAAAGTTTAGGTTAATTAGTTTATGTTTAGGTTTATTTTTGAATTTTAGTTTATTTTAATTTAGGTTTAGTTTATTTTAGGTGTTTTTTTTTTTAAGTTTATTGTTGTATTTTTATTTATTTTAGGTTTAGGTTTTATTTAGTTTTATTTTATTTTATTTTATTTATTATTTCATTTTATTTTACGTTAAGTTTTTATCTTTTAGGTTTTTATGTATAGATTTATTTTATTTTTTTAGTTTAATTTAGGTTAATATTTATTTATTTTATTTTAGTTTAATTTTTATTTTTATATTATTTTATTTTAAGTTTTGGTTTAAGTTTTTTATTTATTTTGTTTTAGGTTTTATTTAGTTTAGGCTTTTAGGCTTTTAGGGTTTAGAGTTTAGGGTTTAAGGTTTAGGGTTTTAGGGTTTAGGTTTAGGGTTGGGTTTAGGGTTTTGAGTTTAGGGTTTAGGGTTGTAGATTTAAGGTTTGGGGTTTAGGGTTTAAGGTTAGAGGTTTTTTTTTAAAATGATGTAAATCGATAGGTTTAGGTTTATTTAGTTTATTTTTATTAATTTTATTTATTTTTTAATCTTTATTTAAATTTATTTTTATTTCTAATTTATCTTTTATTTAGGTTTTTATTTAGTTTTTACTTTATTTTATTTTAGGTCTTTTTATTTTTATTTTTGGTTTAGTTTTTTATTATTTTTGTTTAGCTTAGATTTTTATTATTTTATTTTAGTTTAATTTTTATTTTTTATTTTATTTTCTTTTTTATGTTTAGGTTTAGGTTTAGGTTTAGGTTTTAGTTTATGTTATTATTTTATTTTAATTTTATTTTATTTTAGGCTTTTATTTATTTTATTTTAAGTTTTATTTTAATTTAGGTTTAGGTTTTATCTTTTATGGTTTTACGATTTAGGGTTTAAGGTGTTTGGAGTTTAAGGTTTAGGGTTTAGGGTTTAAGGTTTAAGGTTTATGGTTTAGGGTTTAGGTTTAAGGGTTTAGAGTTTAGGGTTTAGGTTTTAGGGTTTAGGGTTTAGGGTTTATGGTTTAGGGTTTAGGGTTTAGGGTTTAGGGTTTAGGTTTTAGGTTTAAGGTTTAGGGTTTTTGGGTTTTTGTTTTAACAGAGAATAAATTCAGATTCAACATTTTTTCTTTATGATTTCATCAACCAAGTAACACACCAAGTTTTCTAAGACACAAGTGAACACATAGATAAAAAATAAGCAGGCATAGTGCAAATAAAAAACCCTAGATAACTAGAACCATCTCTACTGTAAAGACACGGTTCCATAAGGCAGATTGGATCTTCTTTCTCAGTCCCATCGAACCACCCCACCTCGAATAACGGTATCCATAATCATATCCCTGATCTCTTTTTTTGCCCCCACCACGGCTGTAGCCTCCTCACTCTTCCCGCTTCCATAACCACCAGTGCTCTGACCACTACCTCTATGTCCACCAACACCTCCAAATTCCCCACCACCACTATGATAATCATCGCCTCCGCCTTCGCCTTTACCGCTAGATCAAGACTAAGCACGATTGACGATGATGTTCCTGCCATTAAGGTTATGCCCATTCTTAGGGTTTCAGTTTAGGTTTAGGTTTATTTTTTAATTTATTTAGTTACATTAGGTTTATGTTTAGGGTTTAGGGTTAAGGTTTCAGGTTTAGGGTTTAGAGTATGGGTTTATGGTTTTGGATTTTAGGTTTTTTAAGTTTTATGGTTTAGGGTTAGGATTTAAGGTTTAGGGTTTAGGTTTAGTGTTTAAGATTTAGGGTTTAGGGTTAGTTTAGTTTAGTTTAGGTTTAGGGTTTAGGGTTTAGGGTTTATTTTTTAGAGTTTAGGGTTTAGGGTTTAGTTTTATAGTTTAGGTTTAGGGATTAGGGTTTAGGGTTTATGGATATATGTTTAGGGTTATACGTTTAGGGTTTAGGATTTTGGGTTTAAGTGTTTTTTTTAGAAATTATGTAAATCGATAGGTTTAGGTTAATTTAGTATATTTAATTTAGTTTATATTTTAAAAATTTTAGTATACTTTTTTTATATTCATTTAGGTTTATTATTTTTATTTTTAGTTAGGTTAGCTTATTTATTTTAGGTTTCTTATTTTAGTTTACTTTTTAGGTTTAGGTTTATTTTTCAATTGCATTTTATTTTTATTTTATTTTTTTATGTTTAGCTTTTATTTATTTTTTTTTCAATTTTTATTTTATTTTATTCTAGGTTTTTTTTATTTTTATTTTAGGTTTAGTTTTATTTTATTTAGGTTTTCTATTTTTAGTTTAGTTTAAGTTTTATTTATTTTATTTTAGTTTAGTTTTAGGTTTTATTTTTTTCTATTTAGGTTTAGGTTTTCGTTTATTTTTTTGTTTTATTTTAATTTTTTAATTTATTTTGGTTTAAGTTTTTATTTATTTATTTTATTTCTAGGTTTTATTTAGTTTAGGTTATGGTTTTTTGATTTTTAGGGTTTAGGGTTTAGGGTTAGAGGGTTAGGGTTTGGTTAGAGGGTTTAGGGTTTAGGGTTTAGGGTTTATGGTTTAAGGTTTAGGGTTTTTATGGTTTAGGGTTTAGGGTTTAGGGTTTAGGGTTTTGGTTTTAGGTTTAGGGTTAAAGTTTTAGTTTAGGGTTTCGAGTTTTTGGTTTTTTTTTAACAGAGAACAAATTCAGATTCAATATTTCTTCATTTTGATTCATCAACCAAGTAACACACCAAATTTTTTAAGACGCTAATGTTAACATAGATAAAAATTGGGCACGCATAGAGCAAATCAAAAACCCTAGATAACTAGAACTGTTTCCACTATAACCTCCATCGTTCCTCCTTCCTCCATAACCACCGCTCACCACCACTTCCACCAGACCTCCAAATCCCCTGACCACCATCTATAACGCCACCTCCGCATTCTACCATCTAGATTGAGCCTGATTGATGATGATGCTTCACAAGGTTCGCCCATTCTTAGGGTTTAGCTTTTGGTTTAGGTTTATTAGGTTAGGGCTTGCTTTATTTCACTTATTTATATACTTTATGTTTAGGTTTAAGGTTTTGGTTTGGTGTTTGGTTTATGCTTTTAGAGTTTAAGGTTTAGGGTTAGGTTTTGGGTTTAGGGTTTAAGGTTTTAGGGTTTAAGATTTAGGGTTTAGGGTTAAGTTTGTTGTAGGTTTATGGTTTAGGGCTTAGGATTTAAGGTTTATGGTTTTTTAATTAAGTAAACCCCAGGTTTAAGTTTAGTTTATTTTTATTTATTTTGTTTATTTTATTTTTTTTTATTTTTATTTATTTTATTTTATTTAATTTTGTTTATTTATTTTGGTTTATTTATTTTAGTTTAGTTTTTATTTTAGTTTATTTATTTAGGTTTAGGTTTAGGCTTAGGTTTAGGTTTAGGTTTAGGGTTTAGGTTTGTGGTTTGGGGTTTAGGTTTAGGTTTATGGTAGGTTTAGGGTTTAGGGTTTAGGGTTTAATGTTTAGTATTTAGGGTTTAGGGTCTAGGGTTTGGGGTTTAGGGCTTAGGGTTTTATTTTGGGTTTAGGATTTAGGGCTTAGGGTTTAGGTTTTAGGGTTTAGGGTTTAGGGTTTTAGTGATTAGGTTTAAAGTTTATGGTTTTGGGTTTAGGGTTTTAGGGTTTAGGGTTTAGGGTTTGGATTTTAGGTTTAGCGTTCAAGTTTTAATTTACTTTTTAGGGTTTTTGGTTCTTTTTTTAAGAGAGAACAAATTCATATTCAACATTTTTTCTTTTTGATTTCATCAACCAAGTAACACACCAAGTTTTCTACGATGAAAGTGACGAAATAAATAAAAAGTTAGCACAAATAGAGTAAATCAAAAACCCTAGATAACTAGAACCGTCTCTACTATAAAGACACATTTACATAAGCAGCAGATCGGATCGTTCGTTCTTTAGTTTCTCTAGTTCCCATCAGAACCACCCTGACCTCTTGAACAATGGGATCCACCATCATATCACCATTCTCTCCCCCCTCCATCGCAATGGATGTAACCTCCATCTCTCTTCCCACCTCCATAACCACCACTGCTCCGACCACCACTTCCATATGCACCAGCATCTCCAGATCCCCCACCACCACTATGATAACGGCCACCTCTACCTTCGCTTACACTGCTAGATCAAGAGTGAGCATGGATGACGGTGATGTCCCTGTCATCAAGGTTCTGCCCATTCATAGGGTTTAGGTTTATGTTTAGGTTTATGTTTAGGTTAATTAGGTTTTAGGGTTTAGGTTTATTCTTAATTTTATTTAGTTACTTTAGGTTTAGGTTTAGGGTTTGGGGTTTGGGGTTTAGGATTTAGGGCTTAAGGTTTACGGTTTAGGGTGTTAGGGTTTATGCTTTTAAGGTTTAGGGTTTAGGGTTTTTTAGGGTTTAGGGTTTAGGGATTTGGGTTGTAGGTTTAGGGTTTCAGGTTTAGGGTTTAGGGTGTAGGATTTAGGGGTTATGGTTTTTTTATTTTTAAAATTAAGTAAATCGATAAGTTTAGGTTTATTTAGTTTATTTTTTATTTATTTTATTTTATTTTTTATTTTTATTTAAGTTTATTTTTTATTTTTATTTAATTTCTTTTATTCATTTTAGGTTTATTTATTTTAGTTTAGTTATTTTTTTGTTTAGGTTTAGGTTTAGGTTTAGGTTTTAGTTAAGTTTTATTTTTATTTTATTTTTTAGGTGTAGGTTTCATTTTTTAACTTTTGGGTTTAGGTTTAGGTTTTTATTTAATTTTTTTTAAGTTTAGGTTTTAGGTTTTATTTTTTAGTTTAGGTTTATGTTTATTTTTAGTCTCTTTTATTTTAGTTAGTTTAGGTTTAGGTTTAGGTTTAGTTTATTTAATGTTTACATTTTGGTTTTATTATTTTAGTTTAGATTATTTTTATTTAGGTTTAGGTTTTTTTATTTTCTTTATTTTATTTTTATTTTAGGTTTAGGTTGTTTTTAGTTTAGGGCTTAGGTTTTATTTTTATTTATTTATACATTTTACTTTTAGGTTTATTTTTTAGGTTTAGGTTTTTATTTAGTATTTATTTTATTTTATTTTAGGTTTATTTTATTTTTATTTTACATTTAGTTTTTATTTTATTTAAGTTTTCTATTCTTGTGTTTATTTTAATTATTTAGTTTAGTTTAGGTTTTTATTTATTTTATTTCTATTTATTTTTATTAGTTTATTTAGTTTACTTTATTTTATTTTATTTATGTTTAGGTTTTGTATATATTTCATTTATATAGTTTATTTAGTTTAGGTTTTTTTGGTTTTAGGATTTAGGGTTTAGGGTTTTATGGTAGGGTGTGGTGTTAGTGTTTAGGATTGTTTAGAGTTTATGCTTTAGGGTTTAAGTTTTTTTTTTAAATTAAGTAAATCGATAGGTTTAGGTTTATTTAGTTTATGTAGTTATTTTATTTTTTATTTTTATCTATCTTAATTTTTTATTTTTATTTAGTTTAGTTTATTTATTTTAGTTTAAGTTTTTTATTTTATTTTATTTTGTAGGTTTAGGTTTACGTTTAGGTTTATTTTTTACTTAAGTTTTATTTTTATTTTATTTTTTAGGTTTAGGTTTTATTTTTTATTTTTAGGTTTATGTTTATGTTTTTTATTATATTTTTAGGTTTAGGTATTAGGTTTTATTTTAGGTTTATTTTTGGGTTTTATTTTTTAAGTTTAGGTTTAAGTTTATTTTTAGTTTATTTTATTATATTTAGTTTAGGTTTAAGTTTAGGTTTAGTTTATTTTAAGTTTAGGTTTAGGTTTAGGGTTAGTTTAGGGTTTAGGGTTTAGGGTTTAGAGTTTAGGGTTAAGGATTGCGGATTTTAGGGTTTAGGGTTTAGAGTTTAGGGTTTTTAGGGTTTAAGGTTTACGATTTAAGCTTTAGGTTTTAGGTTTAAGGATTTGGTTTTAGTTAAGGGTTTACTATTTTTTAATTTTTTTTAACGGTGAACAAATTCAGATTCAACATTTCTTCTTTTCTATTTCATCAACCAAGTAACACACCAAGTTTTCTAAGACACAAGTGATGACATAGATAAAAAATGAGCATGCATAGAGCCAATCAAAAACCCTAGATAACTAGAACCCTCTCTACTATGAAGACACAGTTCCATAAGCAACAGATCGGATCTATCGTTCTTCAATTTCTCTAGTTCCCATCAGAACCACCCCAGCCTCTCGAATAGTGATATCCATAATCATATCCCCGATCTCTCCTTCTGCCACCACCACGGTTGTAACCTCCGTTTCTCCTCCATCCTCCATAACCACCACTACTTCGACCACCACCTCCATATCTACCAGCACCTCCAAATCCCCACCACCATTGCGATAACCTCCACCTCCGCCTCCACTGCCAGATCTAGACTGAGCTTCATTGATGGTAATGTTCTTACCGTCCATGTTCTACCCATTCTTAGGGTTTAGGTTTATTAGGTTTTAGGGTTTGGGTTTACTTTTTAATTTATGTAGTTACTTTAGGTTTAGGTTTAGGGTTTGATGTTTATGGCTTAGAGTTTAGGGTTATTTTAGGGTTTAAGGTTTTAGGGTTTATCCATTTAGGGTTTAGGTTTAGGGTTAGGGTTTATTGTTTAGGGTTTAGGGTTTAGGATTTAGGGTTTAGGGTTTAGGGTTTTAGATTTATGCTTTTAGGGTTTAGGGTTTAGGGTTAAGGGTTTTTTAGGGTTTAAGGTTTAGGATTTAGAGTCGTAGGTTCAGGGTTTAGGGTTTAGGGTTTAAGATTTAGGGTTTATGGTTTTTGTTTAAAAAAAATTAAGTAAATGGGTACGTTTAAGTGTATTTTGTTTATGTAGTTTATTTTTTTATTTTAGTTTGTTTGATTTTTTTTATTTTTATTTAAATTTATTTTTTTATTATTATTTATTTTTTAGTTTATTTATTTTAGTTTAGGTTTTATTTTGGTTTACTTTGTAGATTTAGGTTTAGGATTAAGTTTATTTTTTAGTCAAGTTTTATTTTTTTTTTAGGTGCAGGTTTTATTTTTTATTTAGGTTTAGTTTAGGTTTTGTTTTATTTTAGGTTTAGGTTTAGGTTTTATTTTAGGTTTAGGTTTAGGTTTTATTTTAGGTTTATTTTTAGGTTTTATTTTTAGTTTAGGTTTGGTTTATTTTAGTTTATTCTATTTTAGTTTAGGTTTAGGTTTAGATTTAGTTTATTTTATGTCTAGGTTTAGGTTTTTAGGGTTTAGGGTTTAGGGTTTTATGGTTTAGGATTTTAGGGTTTAGGGTTTAGGGTTAGGGTTTAGGGTTTAAAGTTTAGTGTTTACGCTTTAGGGTTTAGGGTTAGTTTAGGGTTTAGGTTTTCAAAACGATTAAGAGTTTATAAGTTTAGGTTTATTTATTTTATTTTATTTATATTTATGTTTAATTTTATTTTATTTAGTTTAGTTTATTTACTTTAGTTTAGCTCTTTTTAATTTTATTTATTTTTTAGGTTTAGGTTTAAGGTTATTTTTTCAATTAAGTGTTATTTTTATTTTATTTTTTAGGTTTAGGTTTTATTTTTTTATTTTTTGGTTTAGGTTTATGTTTTTGTTATATTTTTTTATGTTTAGGTTTTAAGTTTTCATTTTAGGTTTATTTTGAGGTTTTACTTTTTAGTTTAGGTTTAGTTTTATTTTTTTAGTTTATTTTATTTAGTTTAGGTTTAGGTTTAGGTTTAGTTTATTTTAGGTTTAGGTTTAAGGTTTAGGGTAAGTTTAGGGTTTAGGGTTTAAGATTTAAGGTTTATGGTCTGTGATTTAGGGTTTAGGGTATAGGGTATAGGGTTTTAGGGTTTAGGGATTCAAGTTTTAAGGGTTTAGGGTTTAGGTTTAGGTTTTAGTTTAGGGTTTTTGGTTTTTGGTTTTTCTTTTTTAACGGAGAACAAATTTAGATTCAACATTTCATCTTTTCGATTTCATCAACCAAGTAACACACTAAGTTTACTAAGTCACAAGTGACGACAAAGATAAAAAATGAGCACACATATTGCAAATCAAAAACCCTACATAACTAGAATCATTTAAACTATAAAAAAAGTTCCACAAGTAGCAGATCGGATCAGTCATTCTTCAGTTCCTCCAGTTCCCATCAGAACCACTCTAGCCTCTCTAATAGCGGGATTCACCATCATATCCCCGATCTCTCCCTCCGCCACCACCATGACTATAGGGTTTAGGGCTTAGAATTTAGTGTTTTTTCAATTAAGTAAACTAGTATGTTTAGGTTTATTTAGTTTATTTTTTAGTTATTTTAGTTTTCTTTATTTTTTATTTTTATTTAGGTTTATTTTTAATTTTTTTAGTTTAGTTTATTTATTTTAGTTTCTTCCTTTATTTTAGTTTATATTTTTATTTAGGTTTAGGTTTATTTTTAATTTTTTAGTTTAGTTTTATTTTTATTTTATTTTTTAGGTTTAGGTTTTATTTTTTATTTTTAGGTTTAGGTATACATTTTTGTTTTATTTTTTTAGGTTAAGGTTTTAGGTTCCCATTTTATTTTTATTTTTAGGGTTTATTTTTCAGTTTGGGATTACATTTATTTTTATTTTATTTTATTTTATTTTGTTTTTAGTTTAGGTTTAGTTTAGTTTAGGTTTAGGTGTAGGTTTTATTTATTTTAGTTTGGTTATTTTATTTTATTTATTTTAGGTTTATGTTTTTTTAGTCTAGGGTTTAGGTTTTATTTTTTATTTATTTTTAGGTTTTATTTTTACATTTATTTTTTAGATTTAGATTTTTGTTTAGTTTTTATTTTATTTTATTTTAGGTTTTTTTTATTTTTATTTTATATTTACTTTTCATTTTATTTAGGTTTTTTATTTTCAGGTTTACTTTATTTTTTATTTTAGTTTATGTTTTTATTTATTTTATTTTATTTTAGTTTTAATTTTTAATTTTTTTTTAAGTTTAGGTTTAGGTTTTTTAAATTATTTTAGTTTTAAGTTTTATTTAGTTTAGGTTTACTTTTTTAGGTTTTCAAGGTTTAGGGTTTAGGGTTTAGGGTTTAGTGTTTAGGGTTTAGGGTTTAGGGTTTAGGGTTTGGGGTTTAGGGTTTGGGTGGGGTAGGGAGGTTTAGGGTTTAGGGTATAGGTTTAGGGTTTAGGGTTAGAGTTTTTTAATTTTTATATTTTAAAATTAAACTTATAGATTTAGATTTATTTAGTTTATTTTATCATAATTTACATTTTTTATTTTATTTATTTAGTTTATTTATTTTATGTTTATTTATTTTAGTTTAGGTTTTTATTTAGTAGTTAGTTTGGTTTAGGTTTAGGTTTAGGTTTTTTTTTAAGTTTAAGTTTTATTTTTTATTTTTAGGTTTAGGATTAGGTTTTATCTCTATTTTTTTAAGTTTAGGTTTTAGGTTTATATTTTAGGTTTATTTTTAAGTTTTATTTTTTCGTTTAATTTTATTTTAAGTTTATTTTATTTTATTTAGTTTAGGTTTAGGTTTAGGTTTAGGTTTAGATTTATGTTTCATTTATTTTAGTTTAGTTTATTTTAGTTTAGGATTAGGTTTATTTTATTTATATTTTAGGCTTTAATTTTTTTCTAGTTTAGGGTTTAGGTTTTCTTTTTTATTTATTTTTAGGTTTTATTTTTTGGTTTATTGTTTAGATTTATTTAGTTTTTATTTTTTTCTTTTAGATTTATTTTATTTCTATTTTAGGTTTAGTTTTTATTTTATTAAGGTTTTTTATTTCTTAGTTTAGTTATTTTTTTATTTTATTTTATTTTTAGGTTTAAGTTTAGGTTTAGGTATAAGTTTAGGTTTTAGTTTATCTTTTATTTTAATTTATTTTATTTAGGTTTAGGTTTTATTTATTTTATTTTTTGGTTTTATTTAGTTTATGTTTATGTTTTTAGGGTTTAAGGTTTAGGGTTTAGGGTTTAGTGTTTAGGGTTTAGGGTTTAGGGTTCGGGGTTTAGGGTTTACAAATTAGGGTTATATCTTTTAGGGTTTAGGATTTAGGGGTTTTTTATTTTTCTTATTTTTTATTTTTTAATTTTTTAATTTTTTTTAAATTAAGTAAACTAGTAAGTTTAGGTTTATTTAGTTTATTTTTTATTTTAATTTTGGTTTATTTTTATTTTTATTTAGTTTAGATTATTTATTATAGATTTTTTTATTTTAGTTTAGGTTTTTTTTTGTTTTTTAGGTTTAGGTTTAGGTTTAAGTTTATTTTTTAGTTTAGTTTTATTTTTATTTTATTTTTTAGGTTTGGGTTTTATTTTTTATTTTTAGGTTTAGGTATAAGTTTTTATTTTTTTATTTTCTTGTTTAGGTTGTAGGTATTTATTTTAGGTTTATTTTTAAGTTTTATTTTTTGTTTAGGTTTTTATTTTAGTTATTTTAATTTTTTTTATTTTTGAGTTAGGTTTAGGTTTAGGTTTTGTTTATTTTAGTTTAGGATCAGGTTTAGTTTATTTTTATTTTATGTTTAGGTTTTTTTTTTTAGTTTAGGGCTTAGATTTTAGTTTATATTTATTTTTTAGGAATTATGTGTATGTTTATTATTTAGGTTTAGTTAGTTTTTATTTTACTATTTTTTAAGGTTATTTTATTTTTATTTTAAGTTTAGTTTTTATTTTATTTAGGTTTTTTATTTTTTAGTTTAGTTTAGATTTTATTTATTTTTATTTAATTTAGTTTTTTATTTTATATTTTCCTTTGGCTTAGTTTAAGTTTTAGTTTATGTTTTTATTTTATTTTGTTGTTTAAATTTATTTTGGTTTAGATTTTTTTTAATTATTTTACTTTTAGGCTTTAATTAGTTTAGGTTTAGGTTTTTGGCTTTATGGTTTAGGGTTTAGGGTTTAGGGTTTAGGGTTTAGGGTTTAGGGTTTAGGGTTTAGGGTTTAGTTTGGGGAGTAGGGTTGTGGTTTAATGTTTAGGGTTATTTTTTGGGTGTAGGTTTTAAGGTTTAGGGTTTAGGGTTTAGGGTTTTAGGATTTAGGGTTTTAGGTTTAGCATTTCGGGGTTAGGGTTTTTAGGGTTTAGGGTTTAGAGTTTAGGTTTTAGGTTCACAGTTCATGTTTTGGTTTAGGGTTTATGGTTTTTCATTTTTTTTAAGAGGGAATAAATTCAGATTCAACATTTCTTCTTTTATTTATTTAGTTTATTTTTTATTTATTTTAGTTTTTTTAATTTTAATTTTAATTTTTTTATTATTTTTTATTTTTATTTAGTTTACTTTATCTATTTTAGGTTTATTTACTTTAGACTATGTTTTTTATTTTAGTTTATTTTTTAGGTTTAGGTTTATTTTTTGGTTGAGTTTTATTTTTATTTTCTTTTTTATTTTTAGGTTTTATTTTTTATTTTATGTTTAGGTTTAGGTTTTTATTTTAATTTTTTAGGTTTAGGTTTTAGGTTTTTATTTCAGGTTTATTTTTAGGATTATTTTTTAGTTTAGGTTTATTTTTAGTTTAGTTTATTTTATTTAGTTTAGGGTTTAGGTTTAGTTTTAGGTTTTATTTATTTTAGTTTAGTTCATTTTTGTTTAGGTTTAGGTTTAGGTCTATTTTGTTTATTTTATTTTTATTTTAGGTTTAGGTGTTTTTTTTAGTTTATGGTTTATTTTTTAGGGTTTTTCTTGTGTTCTCGGGTTGTCCAGACTATATACCCATTAGCATTCAATCTTATATAAATCAACACATGAACAGAGGAAAGAAAACTGAACATTCATACACTTAAGCTATAAGCCCATGCATTTCTTATGTATTATAACTAGGATCATAACACATATTATTATTCATTTATAAGCTTTTGAAAAATACATTTGGATTTAATAGTGATAATAGCCATATATATTAAATTAAATCAACACATATAGATAAAGGAAATCCATTTTATTTTACTTGATTTGAAAAGATGGATGCATGAATTCAAATTACATACCAAATTTAACATGATTGGAAAAAGGAGAATAAAATATAATCATGTGCATTCAACTAAACTAGTTCTTAACGATAATCAAATCAAATAAGATTATTGAAAACCAAAGCTTTTATTAATTACATTTTGGATTTGATTTAAAGAGGAGAAGAGAAATCATCACTTGCTATTTTAAACCCATTAATTAGTAATTTGATTTATGTGTAACATGATATGCATGGAAAATAATTAATTGTAAAATGATCTTGGGAAGGGAAAATAAACTTGCAATTGGCCATTTAATAGTTAGTTAATTTGATTAAGAGACTTTATTAATTACTCTATGGTTTTCTCACACATGTGGAGACCATAATTTCATAAAACTCCTTTAGGTTATTAAACACCTAAAGATCTACCCCATGATTTAATTAATTAAGGTCTGATGTGATTATGATTTCAATTTGATTAAGTGATTTAATTAATTAATTAAATCCTAATTAAGTTCATTTTAAAATGGGTGAAATGATCTTAGTGAAAGGGGTCCCAACCCTATTCCTTACTTTACTTACTGTTGAAAAATGATTAATAAATTTAATTAACCAATTTGTTAATGTTCATGGGATTAATTAAACATTAATTAACTTAAATGGGTAGTTAAAGTTTAATTAGTCAATTTTCTTAATTAATTGAGCAATAAATCCCAAGAAAATCATGGGAGGCAGAGGTCATCCCATTAAAATAAGCCACAAAATTCAGGATTAATTGCTCAAGTAATTAAAAAGTAATTAAGCTAATTAATTTTGTAATTAAACTTTAATTATTGTTCAAAATTAGTTAAGATCATTTTTAATTAATTCTCCTCTGAAATACATTTAAAATGAGTATTTATTTGCATTTTTTATTTCTTTATGATTTTTTATAATTTTTAGAAGTTTCATCCATTAAAAATTATTAATTAAGCCTAATTAAAGCTTAATCCTATTGACGCCACATGGCGCGCTGATGCAGCGCACTTTCCAGTTGGCATTGTGGGATTTGCTACTTAAAACTTATATGACTTAGAGCCTAGGTGGCAGCGGCAGATGCGCTTTCTCATCCACTGGACGTGCTTTCTCGTCTACTAGATGTGCTTTCTTATCCATCGTCCGATCTAAGATTGGACATCTACGATTAATCCCACAGTTTAATAGGATTAAATCATATCGATCTGGCATATCAAATCACGATCATCCATTTCGATTATGCAGAATGGAAGGTGCGTGATCTAATGTCATGCGAGTGAGAGAGAATGGAGTCTGTCCAGCATTGCTCACTTGATTCGAGCTTACCCAATCTTGGATCAACTCCAAAAGGATCCCACACCTACAGGAGATTGATCAGAGGGGATCCAACAGTCAAGATCACACAAGATGCAAGTTTTCTTCAAAAAGCTCCAACCCATTCTTTCCTAAGGATCAGTTTTAGAAGCATACCTCACCGGAGCTCAAAAAGCTTCATCTAGGAGAGATGAAGCTCTGTTGAGCAGTAATTGGATCACTTCATCGATGTTCACGGAACCGATAATTTGGAGCTCAGCTTTGATCAAAGTCCCACATCCGGTGCTCGAGAAGTTTGGGAGATGATTCATTCTTTCTCAATGAGGGCTAGGGAAGGTGTGTACAAACTCAATTTGAGTTTGATGGAGAAATGGAAAAGTTAGGTCAGAAATGAGAGTGCCTTATTTTGAGATGGATGAGAATGGCATTTTCTAATTGAGGTATCAGCTTGGGAGCTTAGGAATTGTTCTAGCGGCTCGTCTTAGGTAGCTAGGGCTCTGAGAATTAATTTTTGTGTGTGTTTGAGTACAAATGCGAAGGTGTATACGCCCCTTCATCTTGATCGAACGGTGGGATAAGGTTTGGCTTCTACGTCCTACCATCTCAAGGAGTGGGCTATAGCAGGAGGTGGGTTGGCTCAGTTGGTTGGTTGAAGCCGGAGGTGGCTGCGAAGTAGGAATCATGGGTGTCCTATGGGTTTCAAATGGTCCAATGGAGAGGGTGAGGTGATTTCACATCCCATTGGTCATGGTCACCCAACCACCCCTCGAGTTAGCCAATCTCTTAGGTGTCTAGGTTGATCATCCGGAGAGTACCGAGTGGCCAAGGAATGGAAATGACCACTTATATGGTTGATTTGTCTCATGTGATGCCCTTGACCTAAGGGTAGAATGATCATTTAGCACTGGATTTTATTTTGGTATATTTAAAATGACCCAAAAGTGGGTTAGCCCAAATTTCAAGTCAATTGGATTTGATTTGGTTAGGTTTGGCTCAATTTGACTCATTTAGGTCAAATTGGGTTAAGTTGGGTCAAGTTGACCAATTGGTCAAATTGGGTCAAAGTATGGGTTGGGTCAAGTTCATATGATCATTTGGGATGTTTTGGTTCAATTGGTATGGTTTAGTTTGGCTTAGATTTGATTTTTGCTCATTTGAATTCATTTGGGTCAAATGGGTTAAGTTGACGAATTTGACCAAATTAGCCAAATTGGCTTGGGTTGGGTGTTGGTTTTAGTTAACCAATTGAAGATGATTTTAAGCTTTGGTTTCAATTAATTTGTATTTGGTTTTGATTTAGGCCAACTTGAACCTTTAGGTCACTTTGGCCTCAATCAATTGGGTCCAATCATGGCTTTGATCGTTCAACAATCAATTTGGAATAGACTTGAGCTATTGGTTGTAATCAATTTGGCTTATATTTTGATTTGACCCAATTTGATCTTTTAGGTCAATATTGGTCAACTTGGGTCAAGGGGACCAATTAGGTTTGGTTTGACTCAATTAAAGATCAAGTCATATTCAAATATTGATTTTGATTTGGTATGAACCATTGGTTTCAAGGGATTTGTCTTAGGTTACAATTTGGATAGTTTGGGTTCATATGGGTTAAGGGGTTGACTTGGTCAAATGACTAAGTTGACTTGGTTTGACCAATTTTTTGATAATTAATCAACCTAGGGTGATCAACAATCATGATGGGAGGTTTTGATGGGCTTGGTTCAATCTAATTTGGGTAGGATTAGAACATGGCTCAAACAGGTCAAATTGGCTACTTTGGGTCAAGTAGACCAATTGGGTTTAGTTGGCTTGCTTTTGGGTTGATTTTGATTTAGTTGAGTTTATATATGGATTTGGGATTGATATATAAAATCAATTACAATTGGCTTGGGTTCAAATGGGTTTTGGTTCATTTTGAACATTTCAAGTCAAAAGGGTTAAGTTGGGTTTGACTTGGGTTGATTTTGGTTTGGCTTGATGATTGTAGATTTCATTTATATTTGTGAACATGATTGAAGCTCTAATTGATTCATGAGAAAATCAATTGAATTTGGATTTTGGAATGAAGGAATTTGGCTAAGTCCATGGAGTTGGGTCATGTGGCTTAGGTTTAGATTTTGATTTGGTTTGATTTAGTTTTGTTGATTTAAATGTATATTTAATTTAAATTTGTGAAGATGATTTAAAATATGATTGATTTGTGAGAAAATCAATTGAGTTTGACTTGATTTGGATTAAGATTTGGCTAAGTCCATGCGATAGGTCATATGGCTTAAGAAGGGTTTTGATTTAATTTGATTTAGTTTGATTTAATTTTGGTCATTTGAATGTAGATTTGATTTATATTTAAGAAGATGATTGAGGATATAAATTGATTATGAGAAAATAAATTGATTTTGGATTGATTTGGATTAAGATTTCACTAAGTTCATGGGATAGGTCATATGACTTAGGAAGGGTTTCATGTTTAGATTTGATCATGGGCTTCAATCATTTGCTTTAGGAATTTAGGTTTGGATTTAGATTTGAATTTGATGTTTGAACTTAACTTGAGGTTTGGTTTGAGAAGGTGAACATGGATTGGATTTGGGTTGTGGGGTAAGTAGATTATCTTAATCCCTAGGATAACCTAATCCTACGGTTATCCCTCATAAGTATTTAGGATTAGGTTAAGTGTTTACCTAATTGATAGAAGTGTCTTATGACTAGGGAAGTCTTAGTGTCTAGAAGACTCCAAAGTCTAAGATGGGAAGATTGAATTCGCACTCCAAAGTGAGGTCAACAGGCCTTAGGCTCCATAGTGTTGCCCTTAGAGATACATAATTGGAAGACCAAAGCCAAATTTCACATTATAGACTCATGTACATCTTTCAACGATTTGCTTGGGAGACCATGGATACATGAGAACAATATAGTTCCATCCTCTCTACATCAATGTATGAAGTTCATGAGAGGTGGGATCATCTACTATGTTGAAGGAGATCTCAAGCAATTTATAGTACACGAGGTCGACATATATGTAGACGTGGCTTACTACCTCCCTCAAAATCCACAAGTCTATTCTTGCGAGCTTGGCCAAAGTTTAAAAATAAACGAAAAAGAAATAGAAAGAGAAAAGGAAAAAAAGGTAAAGGGAAAATGAAATAAAAAATAAAAGGGAGAGGAAATAGAGTTGGAGGAGGAAGTGGAGCCTGACATTAGATTCCACCCACAGCTCATTAGCCCATTCAAACATATGGGTAAGATGACCTAACTTCTACCTGGCAGAGGAAGAGGCTAGTTCAAAGGTAGTCCTAGGGGTGGAAAACCTTCTTATTGGCCACCCAATAAAAGATATGTCCTAGTTACTAAGAGTACACATGCTTTCCATATAAACTTAGAATCTAGTTCATAGAATGAGTCTTATATAGTTAGCCCACTAGCTAGCTCTTCTCAGTAGTAGATTCCCTTGGAGGTGATACTTGAGCCAGATAGTGAAGAAGACCAGGCTCCAAAGCAAAGCATAAGTGTATCCAAGTGCATATGTGAAATAGTTAGGCATCAGTTGGGAACCTTAGCTCTAACCCCACTTTCCTCTCAAAAAGTTGAGGGTTTGGTAGTTAAGGAAGCCGCTAAGTCATCCACAAGTGTTAAGACTTAGATCATAGGTCAGACTACTTCAAAAGAATATGGAAGAACAAATGCTATAACTCTCAATCAAGTCTGGGACAAGGATTCAGTATAGTGGGTCCAGTCGATGATGATGAATACTGCTTAATCATTACCAATAATTTGGAATCTAATAGGTTCTTTTCGAATCATATTAACTCATATGAGAAGTTATGCTTAGAAACTTTAGATGATCCAGAAGATTTTGAAGTCAAAGATGCACCACCGGAGTTCAAAGAAGAGATCAAGTCAACCATCGATAAGCTTAAGGAAATCAAGAAATTGCCAAATCAAGAATGCAATATCAAATGATTCCATAACAAACAAGAAATTGTCAAATCAAACAAGGCATTATCCTATAATAAAATGGGATAAAATAAAATGTAATTCAAAAATTCACAAAAATAGTATTTGACAAAATGATTTAACTCCCAAAAATAATAAAATTTTATTTTGTAGAAGGCCAACAAAGCTTAGTCGAAGAAGCTGAAACCCATATCATCATTAGATTTCTTAGTAAGCTCTTCCCTCTTCTCTTCCACTATAGCAACTGAAGCAGTAGTAGTAGGAGAAGTAACAGAAGCATCAGGCATAGTAGGCAAATCAAATTTACTAGGATCCTTCAAATACTCGTTAACCTTCTCGTCCTATGGGTATGTGTAATTAGTGGCAATCACGATGGCGAGGACATTCTTGTAAGCGTTCATGAACATGTGGGGCGCTACAGTAAGGTGAGAAAAGAGATGGCTAGTGAGAGAGAAGTGATCATTGAAAGGTCTGCCAAAAACTTCTGGATGAGATCATCTTCAATTAGGTCAAGTACCTCTGGATTAAACACCAAACCATCATCATACACAGACTGGATGATAAGGCCATAAAAGAATGGCCTAATAATCCCCAACCTAGCGAGGAGAGTGGCCTCTGAGGATCCCAACTTATCTTCTTTTTAATTAGCTCAACTAGGGTGATAATTTCAGTAGTACCCTTATAGATCTTAGTTGAGATGTTCAGAACCTTGAAGGAAGAAGTCTGTGAAAGATCTAAACTAGTGTTGCCTGGAGGAACCACAACATCAATAGGTGCAATAAGACCAACATGGGCAGGAGCACCAACTTTGTATTTCACAACCTCTTCGTTGACCTCTTTAAGATAACCTTTCATAAAAATCAACTCAGCTGGGGTTTAGGGTTTACGATTTAGGGTTTTATGATTTATGCTTTTAGGGTTTAGGATTTAGGGTTTAGGGTTTAGTATTTAGTGCTTAAGGTTTAAGGTTTAGGGTTTAGAGTTGTAGGTTTAGTGTTGTAGGTTTAGGGTTTAGGGCTTAAGATTTACGTTTTAGGCTTTTTTTTCAATTAAGTAAACCGATAGGTTAGGTTTCTTTAGTTTCTTTAGTTTATTTTTTATTTTTTAGTTTATATTATTTTTATTTTTATTTAGGTTTATTTTTATATTTATTTAGTTTAGTTTATTTATTTTAGGTTTATTTATTTTTTGTTTTGGGTTTCTATTTTAGTTTTTTTTAGGTATAGTTTTATTTTTTAGTTGAGTTTTATTTTTATTTTATTTTTTATTTTTAGGTTTAGGTTTTTATTTTATTTTTTTAGGTTTAGGTTTTAGGTTTTTATTTTAGGTTTAGGTTTATTTTTAATTTATTTTATTTTATTTAGTTTAGGTTTAGGTTTAGGTTTAGTTTTTTAGGTTTAGGTTTAGGTTTAGATTTATTTTATTTTATTTATTTTATTTTTATTTTAGGTTTAGTTTTTTTTTAATTTAGGGTTTAGGTTTTATTTTTTATTTATTTTTAGGTTTATTTTTTAGGTTTAGGTTTTTATTTTATTTTAGTTTATTTTTTAGGTATAGGTTTTTATTTATTTTTTATTTTTAGGTTTTTATTTAGTTTTTCATTCAATTTTTTCATAAGAATCACAAAAATTTTGCCTGGAATAGTGTTCTATCCACCTCTTCCACCGGATTGCCCACCAGCCATCTAATCTTCTATTCAAGGAAATAGATAGCTTAAATCATATGGAGCACACGGCTCTGATTAGTCGATCGCATGGTTCAGATCATGCAGATCGTGTGTATCGATCTGGACCATCTAATCCATGATCAAATGGTCAGATTCAATTTATGCTTCCTTATCTGCATTCCCACTCATCTATTGATGTGGCACCGCACCAGCCACTCACGTGGTGCCATGTGGTGCCACGTGGTCCAACCAATGCTGTGTAGGTGTTCACTAGGTCAAGTAAGATATTAGGGATTTTCTACTTTTTAAAAATTAATTAAAAACACTGGAAATTTCAAAAATTCATAAAAAAATAAAATACTTAACTAAAAATTGCAAATAAGGGCTCATTGGATTTGTCTTTCTGAAAGAAATCTAATGAAGCCAAAAGCCCCAAATTTTACTAAATATTTTGAGCTTAATTTAAGTTTTAGTGAAAATTAAATTTAATTAATTAAACCAAAAAGACACAATAAATTGATTTGAAATTTATAGAGATTAAAAGTGATCTTAAAATCTACCTACCATACAAATTTCAAGTTAAAAGGATTTCTGGATTGGGGGATATTGCATTCTAAAGTTCAAATAGTTAAAATAAATTAATGGAATTTATAAAAATCATGGACGATCATTTAAATTAGCTAAAACTTTGGAAAATTATAAAAAATCATAAAAAATTCTAAAAATGTAAGTATATATTTATTTTGAAGGTATTTCAGAGGAGATTCAATTAAAATTGACCCCAATTAATTTTCAATAGTAATTAAATTTAGGTTTAATTAATAACTTAATTATTTATACTCTCTAATTACCTAAGAAATTAATAAACTTTGAGGTTGATTAATGGGATGACCTCAGCCTCCATAATTTTTCTTGGAATTTATTGCTTGGTTAATTAGGGAAATTGATTATCTTAACCTTAATTGCTTTCATAATAATTAATTAATTAATAATCCAAATAGTAAGGAAATCATTAATTAAGATCATTAATCATTGTGAAATAGTGAATGGTCTTAGGGAATGAGATTGGGACCTCTTTCACAATCTTTTCCCTAAGTCCATTGTACTTGAATGGAAATTAATTAATTTGGGATTAATTGATGGCTTAATTCATTAATTAAATTGCTTAATTAATCAATTTAAAACTATAATCACATGGAATCTTAATTAATCAATTCATGGGTAGATCTTTAGGTGTTCAATAACCTAAAGACATTTAAGGAAATTATGGTTAACCCACATGTGTGGCAAAACCATGAAAGTACTTAATTAAGTTTCTTAACTTGATTAATCACTAATTGTGAGCCAATTGCATTAGGCCTCTTTCATTTCATAGATTCATTACTGATTTAGTTTCCAATGTATGTACATAACATGTAGGCTCATAATTACTTGGTTAATTAAATTATGGCAACATAGGTAACGGTTAATTAATGGATTTAATGCATAATACAACCTAATTAACCCATAAAATAAACTTAATTACTTTTCATTAAATGAAATTAAATCAAAAACATGGGAATGGGTTAGGATTAGAAAACTTTCCCTCATTTATTCAAACCAAATGAAATACAAAATTAAAAGTGATAATTAAAAAGCCTTGGTTTTCTTTAAATGCTTTTATTTTATTTTATTGTACTTAGGAACTAATTTAATCGAATGAAATCACATGTTTATGCTTATTCAGTCCTTTCCAATCATGTTAAATGTTGTATGTCATTTGAAACCATACATTCATATTTTTAAAATTAATTAAATCAAATCGTTTTCCTTTATGTCAGGCTTGCATGTGTTGATTTAATTTATAATATGTGTGGCTATTATCACTATTTAATCAAAATGTATTTTCCAAAGCTTATAAATGAATGGCTACATATGCAATGAATGCTAGTTATAAATACATAAGAGATGTATGTGATTATAGCTTAAATGTATGAAGTGAAGCTCCTATCCTTTTATTCATGTATTGATTTATGTAAGTGAGAATGTTAATGGGTATATAGTCTGGAAATCCCGGGAATAAAAGGCTTTAGTTAGCGCCAAGGAGGTCATTTGATTACCTCACTTCCTTGGATTAACAATGGCACATACTCCATTTGATTTCATTCTTATTTCAATACTAGAATTTGGATGAGGCTTTAATTCATATACATAAATGATTCAATCAAATTAAATATCATTTTTTTGCATGATTTTCATTCTCCAAATTATGAATACATGTGTATGTATTTATGAAAAGTGGTGCATAGTCTGGACATTCTAGGAATATGAGGCTTTAGCTAGCCCTGAGGAGGTCATTTGATTACCTCACTTCCCTAGTTTAACAAAGGCACGTACTTAGTTAGGTCTTTTATGCATACATGTGTGTATTTAATTAGAGAATGGTAATCCATCCTTTTTATTAAAAGTACATGCATTTGCAATTGTTCAAGTGATTGAATTAATTGATCATGTGATTTGGAGCTCTCTTTCTTATGTTCATGCATGCAAATTTACATATGGTTTGAATTTAATGGTATATAATATGAACAACTTAGGAATATGAGGCTTTAGCTAGCCCTAAGGAAGACTCGTCATGCCTTAGGAGTTCTCATTAGGTGATTAGGTCCATTATATGGTGATAATATATATCTTTCAAGATAGTGCATCTTTCCTTAATGCCATATCTGATCATTTCAATAAGTACCCCCAAAGATCTACATGGTGTCCCACATCTCAAAAATAAATAACACAGATTTTTCTGGCTACTCCACTGGGGAGGGTTCCTCTCTCCATCTCTAGTAGCAATTATTGTCTCCAAACATCAATAGTGGACTTGTATTTTATATGGGTCCAACACTATCTTTCTTTCTGTTTGCACTTAGCCTATTTCATCCTTAGGCCAAGCTAGCTAACATCCTTTAGGTTTTAAGACCTCACTCCATGTAGGTCTTAAAACCCCTATTATGTCCCCCAATAGTTTAAAAAAAATTTGAATTAACTAAAGAAGATGACTAAATATTTAGAACCTCTTTACCATTCTCTTAGTGAGGCAAGGTTCATCTCATACTTAAGAATATAAACTCTTTGCAAAAAAGATATATACTTTCAAAAGCACTTCTCAAATTTAAATTTACATGGAAAAAGATCTCAATTTAAAGATAACCAAACCTCATGCAACAATATCCATGATTGTTGCATGGAGGTTGTTTTCATAATTTAAAATCAAATAATTTTAAATCCTTTTTTCCAAAAGCAAATATTTCAAAATAGTAATCTTCATTCAACAAACTTAAGCTTGTTGAATGAAGATTTTATTTTCAAATAAAATCATGACATAAAATTGAAATTTCATTTAAAACATCCTACAAGTGCTAAGTTGGAATTTCTCTTTTCAAAAGCAACATCACACACAAATATCCCATCTTTGAAATTCAAAAAGAAAAATATAATTGATTTCCTTTTAACATACCTAAATTTGTTAAATGGAAGTCCCCTTTTCAAAATCATTAAAAATTAAAACACATTTGAATTCCATTTGACATACCCAAATTTGTCAAATGAGAATTCCCTTTTTCAAAATCAAAAGCAAATTGGACGCTACTTAACATACCCTCATTTGCTAAGTAGAGTTCCCTTTTTAAAATCACAAATAAGTCAAACACACTTGAACTCCATTTGACATACCCAAATTTGTAAAATGAGAGTCCCACCTTATCAAAATTGAAAATAAATTAAACTTTATTTAACATACCACATTTATTAAATAGAAGTTATCCACTTTCAAAACAAAACAAAACAAACTCATGAAACACATTTGATCCCGACTAAACATACCAAATTTCATTTATTAATCAAATCAAAATACATCAAACACATTGTGCTTCACTTAGCATACCTAAATTTGCTAAGTAAGGATCCCATTTTCAAATTGAATTCAACAAATCGAACACATGCCACACATCATCGTAAACAATAAAAATGCTTTCAAAAATTGTTTTCAAACATGCACTTGAATCTCATTTAGCATACATAAATTTGCTCAGTGAAGATTCCAAAATCAAATCCAAAACAAAGTCAATTGATCCTCCATTTAACATACCCAAATTTATTAAATGAGGGTCCCAAACATAAAATCAAATTCAAATGTGAGACAATAAAAGCCTCTCATAAACATTTGAACCCAATTCAACATACCCAAATTTGTTGAATGTGGGCTCTAAATTTAAATCAAATTCAAAGTCTCTCCTCCAAAAAAAAAAAAATTTCAAAATCGCTCCAATATTTGAACCCCATTTAGATTACCTAAATTTGTTAAATGAGGGTTCCAATTTAATAATCAAATCAACTAAATAATTCAAGTTAACAACAATCAAGTGAAGGTCTGATATGGTTCTCTTTCCAGCAATGCAGAGATTCTAGCCCTCATGACCATCAGTAGAAAGGAGGTGGCAGGCAAGAAGACTTCTTCAGTTTGACCTGATCTTTTTTAAGTTTCTCTAACCAAAGGAGAAAGGAAATAAATTTCCTCCAAGAGCCAAGAATAAGATCAATAAAAATTTTGAGTATGTATTATCCATTCTAGATAAGTATGACTCAAATGATTTGAATCCTAATTCCCAAAGAAAGATAACTCTCAAAATGACAATCACAATAAATATTGTAATCCATAAAATAGTAGTACCGATGGACTTGGTGCCTTTAAGGATTCCAACTCGAGTAGAGGCTCCCCTATTTTAAACTTTCATGGTGTTACTATTGACAAATATTTAGAAACATCAAATCTAATAGAAATTTTTGGGCACCATAAAAGAGTAGGTACACATCAATTCTACCTCTCTTTAAGAAGATATCACAAAAGCCAATTTTTGTAGAGACAAAGTCCTACCACTTTATCCAACACCATAGCAAGAAGCAAACCAGTCATTGTAAATAATCAAATTCTAAATCCTTTCTAAGATACACCTCACAATCCAAAATAAGGGCATCAAACTATTATGAAGGTTAATCTTAAGGTCCTAAACTATCTTGGAAGGTTGCCCACTAAGCTAAAATAATGAGTGCACCCTCACCTTCTCTAAGGAGATAGAGGAGTGTTTAATTGGAACTAATTCTTCCTTGCCCAGTTAGTGGAAACCTCCTAAAGTCTTACTCAACATAGAATATCCTATGGAAAAGAAAGACAAGATATCCCCTCCAGAGAACACAATATAAACAAAGACTCAAAAAAAGGAGAGAAAGAAAAAAATGAAACAAAAGAGAAAAGAAGAAAAGAAAAATGAAAAGAATGAATGAAAAATTAGAGAGAAGAGAAAAGAAAAGAAGAAAAGAGAAAAGTAAAGCACCAATAATACACATTGATTTGGAATGCAAAGGATAAATCATTTGTATGAGGTGTAAATTCAAAGAAAAGGAGATAAAAAAATATATGAAATAAATTTTGAGTCTACTTTTGACAAGTCTTTGGAGTAGATAACAGTAAAACAAAAGGTTCTAAAAGGATAATTCATGAAAGTTATGACTAGAAACTATGTGGGTATGCGAGCACATTGACTCCAATTCTTCTATCTCATGATATTATTATAGGATTGTAAGTTAATAGTTGTGCCTAACCTCAAACCTATAAATATATATATATATATATATATATATATATATATATATATATATATGTTGAGACATCAAATTTCACTTCATCTCTTTCGCAAGCTCGAAGAGGATTCAATTGTAGATAAATCTTCAAATGAAGTAATAAAATCATATTTTCCTAGTCTACCTACTTTTTAAAGAATTTAGAAGACTTTCAAGTAGAGGATACACTCCACGAAGTTGAGAAGAAAATTAGATCATCAACCAATGAGTTTTAAGAGATTAACCTTAGAACATAAAGGTAGTCCACCCACACTCCCAACATCCATATATGATAAGTTAGAAAATGCCAACAACTTAGTTAGGTTACTTTTGTAGTTTAAATCGCTTACCTAAGATTGTACTGAAGTGCCCAATACATCTTTAAAGGTAGCAGTCTACAAATTCAAAATTGAACCTATTGCTATTCCTACTTTACTAACTTTTGATGCAAACATTTGCACCAAGAAGAAGATCAATGTTTGAGGTCAACCTTATTGAAGAAGAAATATGCTATCATTATTACCCAATATTATTCCCTGTCAAAAGGAAGGACATTCAAATCCACACATACGTCGATTCTGAAGATTTCAGTTAGGCATGTCTTGAAGATGAATCCACATTAGCTATTTTAAATTTGATAGCAGACATAGCCTCTTTAACTACAGTCTCCTTATTCAAGGATGGGTTGATGATGCTAGAGGATGAGAGGTCATTTGCACTTATAATTTTTATTGGAATTTACCACTATAAGGTCATGCCTTTCTCTGGTCACTAGGGTTAAAGAAAAAGGAAGACCATCTTTACGATCTAAGTAGTTATCTTCGATTAGTTATGACACTACAGCTTGAAGTTGAATCCCATAAAGTATAAAATTAGAATGACTTTAGGGGAGTTTCTAAGGCTTCTAGTAAAGCATCATGGGATAACAAGGATTGATCTAAAAGAGATTAAAGTGACATTAGAGATGCAACTTCCAAGATTCTACTTAACAGGAGAGATATTTCAATTAATGTTGAATATAAATGGTTTAAAGTCTTTCAAAGTTAGTCTATCTTAAAACCTTTTAAATAAAATTTTTACTTCTGATCGTTGAGAGGCCTACCTTGGTGCTTTGAAAGATGGAAAGTAGTTTAAACTACTATGATAGAGGAGTGCCCGATGCTTCCAATCAATGGGCACTATTTAAAGAACTACTATCCTTAAAATAATGTTTGAAAATAATTATCATCAATAAAAATCCTATCTTTCCATTCATCAAATCACTTCTTCATTGGAAGCATTATTTGCTTATCTATGAATCTTCCATGATGTGTTTAGGATAGGTGTAAGATAACCCAAGTGGCATCTTATCCTTCATCAACATAAACACAAACTACACACGATCCTCAGGTGCTATTACGATAGGTGTAAGAGAACCTAAAAGGCATCCTATTTGACTTGTACAACTAAGTTAGGTATAAGACAACCGAGCAACATCCTCTTTTGGTGGAGTCACATTGCCCCTCTAGCACTATTTAATCCACTCTTCGATGTGTTTAGGGTAGGTGTAAAGAACCCAAGTGGCATCCTATCCTTCATCAACACAACACAAAAACAAACTACACACAATCACATGAACAAATACACATCTTTTATCTCAGGATCCTTTGATGTGGGGTAACGCCCCCCACAGCCCTCACTTATTAGCTACTCTAGGTCGGACTAACATGTTACCATACTAGTGAATCACCCCAGTGGTCCCTTATTCAGGAAGATGTAAGTGCACATGCTTTCCTTCGACCTAACCGCACACCGATGGCTTTGATAGCATGGTAGCCTTCTTTATAGTTGTGAGCTACCCTCATGTTGGCTCTATTTAAGAAGATGTAAGTCTGTTATGCCTTCTTCTTAAACTAGTCATCATGAACTGACTTGGTTGATTATATCTAAAACACACATACACATCTTCTATCTTGGGCTACTTTGATCTGGGATAATGCCCCCTACAACCTCACTCATTAGCTGCTCTAGGTTGGGTTGACATCCAACCCTACTAGTGCATCACCCCAGTGGTCCCTTATTTAGGAGGATGTAAGCCTACTACACTTTCTTTCCTTACTTGGCTATTGCACACCGACAAGTGCCTTGTTAGCATGGTAGGCCTTACGGCATGATTGGTAAGCTACCTTCATGTTGGCTTCATTCAAGAGGATATAAGTATACTATACACTTTCTTCTTGGACTATCCATCGTGAACTGACTTGGTCGAGTAATGGATTAGGGTAAGGCCTCAGTGACACCTTTCTTTTTGACTACTTCAAGTCTCGGTCCAGTCCTTCTTTGTAACTCCCTACATAGTAGTCGTCCTTAGGTTGGGTTCGACTTGTTATGCCAATAATAGGTCACCCCAGGGGTTGTTCCTTGCTTTGAAAGATGTAAGTTTGATATGGTTTCTTTTAAGTACAGCCATTGCACACTGATGGGCAGCCCTAAGTCAGATAAGACCTGTCGAGCCGATGATAAACTATCCTGACAATGAGTTTAACTTTATGGATATATAAGTCTACTTGCCTTATTCCTAGATTGATTCGCCTGATACACCTTAGGTTGGTTGGTGTTCACTATCCTGATAGCGACCCACCCAGTGGATACACCACTCATGGTAGATATAAGTGCTATGCTTTCTCCTTAAGTTGGCCACCATCTGAGCTTTCTTATTTCTGAGGTCCAAGATAACGACCCTAGTGGCACCTCTCCTATGGGAACTTTATTTAGATCATGTCCTTTGCGACCTCATTTAGACACTACCCTGTATATATAAGCATCCTATCTTTAGGGAAGTGTCAGCAAAACTCCCTATAGGAATCTCCTGACTACTCATGAGTTAAGATAAGTCCTCCATGATACTCTCTCAATAGTCACCCTTAAGGTCAAGTTCAATCTATTATGCCACCAATAGGTTATAAATCCCTACTGGTAGACTATCCCTTTGGATTTGTAAATTTGAGATAGGTCAAAGCCGACATAGCCCCTTCTAAGTGGATCCATTGCACATTGACAGGGTCCATAATAAGCTAAATTTGAAACCAACCTTCTCAATGGAGTCAAATTAAAACATATCGAACAAACCAAACTTCTCCTTAGCGAGACGCAAATCAAATTAATCTCCCCAGTGGAGCCATATGAAATAGCATCAAACTCTTATCCTAAGCAGATACCCTGAACCTGCTTCTCTAGTGGAAGGCTCACATTCCTAATCCCTAACGGATTATAGATTCTTATCCCCAGTGAATACACACCCAAATAAATCATATTCCTAATGAGACTCAAATCCATATCCCCAGTGGATACCTTCAATTTGCTTCCCTAGTAGAAGGTTCATATACTCAATTCCCGACAGATTCCATCTAGCTCTCTTATTCCCTTTGCATAAAGAGATTCGCTTTGCACTAAGATTGTGATTCTATCTACCTTTCAGGTTTAGGTATAGATCATTTTTTTTAGTGTTTGCAGTCTTTTGGATGTTGTTGATCATCTATGTCAATGCCAATACGTGTAGTGTGCCTTGTCAGTTACACCACACCTATTGGGGGTCTTTTGTTGACCTCACTTTTGGAGTGAGGTCTCAACCACCACTTATTAAACCTAGGAACCATCTAGACACAAAGGTTTCCTTAGTCATAAGACACTTCTAGAGTAGGTGAACACCTAAGCTAGAGACTTAGAAGGGTTAATCATAAGATTAGGCCATGCCTTGGGGACTTAGGAAAATCACCTACCCTATAGCTAAACCAATCCATGTACACCTTAAATTCAATTCAAATCCAAATATCCAACCAAACCATAAACTCAATTTCAAATCCAAATCCAAGTCTAAACTCAATTCCAAATGATTGAAAAGATCAAATCTAAACTTGAAATCCTTCCAACTTTAATCAACCTTCATGAACTTAGCCAAATTTCTATCCAATTCAATATGAACTCAATTGATTTTTTTGTACCTTCAATTATCTTCACAAATATAAATGAAATATAAATTCAAATAGCCAAAACCAAATCCAAAATAAAATCAAAACCTAATTTAAACCCTTTAAGCCCTTTCCTTGAACTTGGCCAAAATCCATCTAAATAAAGCCAAAATCAATGGATTTTCTCTTGAATCAATCATTCCTTCAACCATCTATCCAAATATAAATGAAACCTACAATCATCCAGGTCAAACCAAAATTAACCCAAGTCAAACCCTAGCTATTTAACTTGAAATATTCAAATGAACCAAAATTCATTTAAATCCAAACCAATTGCAATTGAATTTATATATCAATCTCAAATCTATATATAAACTCAATTAAATCAAACTCAACCCAAAGTAAAGCCAACTAAATCTAATTGGTTCACTTGACCTAAAGTGGCCAATTTGACCTACCTGAACCAAAATCCAATTCAATCCAAATCAAATTGAATTAAGCCAATCTAAAGTTTATGTCATAATTTTTGATCACCCTAGAATGATCAATTGATATAAATTGGGTCAAACCAAGTCAACCTAGCCTGTTGACCAAGTCAATCCTTTGCTTTATATGAACCCAAACTAGCCAAATTGCAACCTAAACAAAATTCATTGAAACTAATGATTCAAATCAACCCAAAATCAATATTTAAACATGAATTGACCTTCAATTGAGCCAAACCTAGCCCAATTGGCCCTCTTGACCCAAGTTAACTAAAATTGACATAAAGGGTCAAATTAGACTAAACTCAAATTAAATCAAACCAAAGCATACAATCCTCTCCAAATAGTCATATGAACTTGACCTAATCCTTGATTTGACCCATTTTGACAAATTGGTCAACATATTTTGACCCATTTTGACCTTGGTCAAATTGAGCCAAACCTAACCAAATGAACTCAAATGACATGAAATTTGGTCCAACTCACTTTGACTCATTTCAAATCTTAAATCAAATTCAATATAAATTGATGACTCTACTCTTTACATAAGACAAAACACACCATGTAAATGGTCATTTCTCTTCCTTGGCCACTTTGCACTCATCCATTGGTCCACCCCAAGACACTATCCAACCTAACCTAAAGGTGGTTTCATGACTTATGGGAGGTTAAATCACCTCCTCCCCACTGGAACACTTGGCATGAAGGACCTCCTCTTTCATTTGCTAGGACACCCACTTGTCCTTCATAGCAGCCACCTCCCCCTTGGGCAACCTATCAGGAGAATCCCAACCACAAGGACAACCACTTGGAGTCAAAAATCACCATGAATGAGGTGATTTTTAGACATTGCATGGAGATAGAAAATAGAGTGGCAAAAACTCTTCCTCGCACACTCATTTCACTCTTCTAGAGCTCTCAAACCAATTAACATCCATTCGCACTTGGTTTTTGAGCAAAAACCATTAAAATCAAGTAGATTCTAGTGAAGAAATGCTTTCCATTGATGGATACATTATTTTGAAGTGAAGCAAGAGCACGAACCCATTTCTTTTCTTGCACTTGAAACTCGGATCATCACCCAATCATCCTCGATGAGATAATTTTCAAAAGTCACCTTAGGTTCTTTTATTTTTTATGGTTTTTTGATCTATTTTAGTAATTTATTTTAGATAACCCTTGCATTTTTTTATTTATACATCATACCCATGCATTTGGAGTGTTTTTGATGGGATCGTAAAAGAGAGCAATGAAGCTTTTCATTCAATTTTTCACAAGAATCAAAAACTCCCATCAAAATAGTGTTCCGTCGCCTCTTCTAGAGATTGCATTAGCTCGATCTCTCATTTAGGAAAACAGACAGCTTAGATCATGCAGATCACATGAATCTGATCAACAGATCATGTGGCTCAGATAACATGGATCGCACATATATATCTGGACTATCCAATCCATGATCAGACAGTCAGATCTGATCCATGCAACCTTGTCTGTATTCTCGCTCATCTGCTGAGGCGGCACCTGGCTGGCAGTCGCATGGTGCCACATAGCACCGTGTGGTCAAGTCAGCACTATAGAGGCGCTTACTAGGTTAAGTAAGAAATTAGGGATTTTTAACTTTTTAAAAATAAATTAAAAACACCAAAAACATTAGAAGTTCATAGAAAATAAAATACTTAACAAAAAATTGAAAAAATGGGCTCATTGGATTTATCTTTCTGAGAGGAATCCAATGAATCCAAAAGCCCCAAATTTTATTGAATATTGTGAGCATAATTTAAGCTTTAGGAAAAAATCAAACTTCATTAATTAAACTAAAAAGACACATTTGATTGATTTGAAATTCTCAGAGATAAAATTGAGCTTAAAATCTACCTACCATAAAATTTCAAGTCAAAAGATTTGGTATTGGGAGATATTACATTTTGAACTTCAAATAATTAAAAAAAATTAATGGAATTTATAAAAATCATGAAAAATCATTTAAATCAGCTGAAACTTTGGAAAATTTAACAAATCATTAAAATGCAAGTATATATTTATTTTGAAGGTATTTTAGAGATTCAATTAAAATTGATCCCAATTAATTTTGAGCGTATAAAGCTTAATTTGGGTTTAATTAACAAAATAATTATCTTAATTACTCTCTAATTACATAATTAGTTAATCCTAAACTTTTTTGTGGTTGATTAATGGGATGACCTCTGCCTCCCATAATTTTCTTAGAATTTTTTGCTTGGTTAATTAGGGAAATTGGTTGTCTTAACCTTAATTACTTTCCTAATTAATTAGGCAATTAATTAATATTTTAAATAATAATAAAATCATTAATTAAGCTTACTACTCATTGTGAAATAGTGATTGGGTATGGGGAATGAGATTGGAACCTCTTTCCCAATCTTTTCCCTAAGTCCATCCCACTTGAATGGAAATTAATTAATTTGGGATTAATTGATGGTTTAATTCACTAATTAAATTGCTTAATTAATCAATTTGAAACTATAACCATGGAATCTAATTAATCAATTCATGTGTAGATCTTTAGGTGTTCAATATCCCTGACATTTAAGGAAATTATGGTTAACCACATGTGAAAATCATGAAAGTACTTAATTAGGTTTCTTAACTTAATTAATAATAATGAGCCAATTGCATTGGCCTCTTTCATTTCTTAGGTTCATTCTTGATTTAATTTCCAATGTATGTACATATCATGTTGGATCATAATTACTTAGTTAATTAAAATAAGCAACATAGGTAAGTGTTAATTAATTAATGGATTTAATGCATAGTTCAAACTAATTAACCCATAAAATCAACTTAATTACTTTTCATTAAATAAAATTAAATCACAAACATGGGAATGGTTTAGGATCAGCAAACTTTCCCTCATTTCTTCAAAACAAACTAAAAATGAAATTGAAAGTGATAATTAAAAAGCCTTGGTTTTCTTTAAATTCTTTTCTTTGATTTGATTGTCCTTAGGAATTAATTTAATTGAATGAAATCACATGTTTATGCTCATTCATTCCTTTCCAATCATGTTAAATGTTGTATGTCATTTGAAATCATACATTCATCTTTTCAAAATTCATTAAGTCAAATGGTTTTCCTTTATGTCAAGCTTTGTGTTGATTTAATTTATAATATGGCTATTATCACTATTAAATCCAAACATATTTTCCAAAGTTATAAATGAATGGTTGCATATGTTATGAATGTTAGTTATAAATACATAGAGATGCATTTGATTATAGCTTAAATGTATAAAGTGAACTTCCTTTCCTTTTATTCATGTATTGATTTATGTAAGTGAGATTGTTAATGGGTATATAGTCTGGACATCCCGAAAATATGATGCTTTAGTTAGCCCCAAGTAGGTCATATGATTACCTCACTTCTCTGGTTTAACAACAGCACATACTCCATTTGATTTCATTCTTATGGATCTCAATACTAGAATTGGATGACACTTTAATTCATATACATAAATGATTCAATCAAATTAAATATCATTATTTTGCATGATTTTCATTCTCAAAATTATGAATACATGTGTATGTATCTAAGAAAAGTAGTACATAGTCGGACATCCCAATCTGAGGCTTTAGCTAGCCCTAAGGAGGTCATTTGGTTACCTCACTTCCCAGGTTAAACAAAGGCTCATACTTTCTTATGTCTTTTATACATACATGTGTGTATTTAATTAGAGAATGGTAATCCTTCCTTTTTATTAAAAATACATGCATTTACAATTGTTCAAGTGATTGAATTAATTGATCATGTGATTTGGAGCTCTCTTTCTTATGTTCATGCATGTAAATTTACATATGGTTTGAATGTAATGGTATATACGGACATCCTAGAAATGTGAGGCCTAGACCAAGGAGGTCATTTGACCTCACTTCCTTGGTTGATAATGACATCTACATTTAATTTCATCCTTATGTATTTTTGCATAAGAATTTAGATAGAGCCTTAATTAATATGATATAATAATTGTTAGAGGGAAAATATAAAGCTTCAAATGTACATACTCACATCCATCATTCAAGTGTGCTAAAACATATTGTATGTGTAGGTATACTTAAGACTTAATCATATACATGTTACATGTGATGGGAAGGAATGATTTAGCATGTGCCATGTGATAGTATTTCAATTAGATTAATCTAAGAAGCTTTCACATTGAATATAATTATTTAAAGAGAACCTAAACTTAGGATTAATCTAAAATGTGTAATAAACCATTCACTAAATTGAACTAAATCAAATTAACATGCTTTAGAAAGTAGTTTAAGGTAGGGACAAAAAAGGCCAACATCTTTTCTTATCTTTACAACACTTAGTTGCTAAGTGTAGGTCATATGCAACAAAAGAAAACATAAATTAAAACTTGCAAATCAATTAAAGCACTTGAAGTGAAACCACCCTTTAAGTAGATTCTTTCTACACTTAGAAAATCTTAACTTTAAAGCCTAGTTAGGAAATTCCACACAAGCCTTAATACACACATATTAGATTAAGTCACCACTTCCAGCCTTATGTTTAGATGATGCATGGTGTCATGTATGTTTTTTTTATGACGTATTATTTTAGAATGGATGTTAGAGTGTATGTTTCATAGACTGGATGATAGGATGTGATTAGCCTAATCATATTTTTTGTAAGAGATTATTTTAGGGGCCGCAAAATAAATATAAATGCTCTCTTTAGTATGCTTTTGCCCTTAAGCATAATCCAAGTTAGGCGATGGGCTTGGTTACCCTGTGTAGGGTTGCTAAGTCTAAATTATAAATATAATTGCTTGGGTTGTATTTGTTTAGCTAACACTTGTCTTGCTAGTTAGATTTACTTTTCTTATTTTAATGTACTTTTGCATTAGAAATTAGGATTAATGCTATGGGGGGTTAAGGATGAGCATTGGCTAGAAGGCTTTGTCCTGGAGGCCTGAAGTGGAGCAAACTAAATCAAAGAAGGGAGGAAGATACATGAATACATGAGACTTGAAGACCCCCATAGCATTTATCTAAATTACAAATTATTCTTCTATGTGGGTTGTATAAGGGTAGAGCTCGCATTTTTTCTTGGTTGTATGGTGGCACCCTATCATGGCTTATTCTTTTGCATTATCAATAAAATTGTTTGATGTTTAAAGTACATTAGGATGGTAAGCTTTTCTTAGTTTCTTTATATGTTTGATGTTTGAATGTGTGGCCTTGAATGCGATTAGGCTCTTAGAAAAAATTAACTTTATACCCAACTACAACTCATAACTAAAGTTTTAAACAATTCATAACATTACATAAAACCTAGGACATAAATCAAGATAATTAAAATTTACAACCCCTTAGCTAATGTTGAATGGCCAACAACATGCACATCATATTATTTTTCTGAAAATAAGGGATTTCCATCCTTGCACAATAGAGGAATGCTTGACCCGTGAGGGCATCCTTTATGATGGAAAAAACCCCTTTCTTGCTAATTTAGCCAACAAGCTGATTTCATCATGCATGTAGGCATCAAAAACCCAAAGCCTTTATCAAAATGAAGTGTCAAAATAAATAAATTTTGAAAAGATTTTTTTAGACTAAGTCATATGATCATACCATCATGGTCTCTTAGGAGTGCATTTAAGGACTTTAGTTTCTTTTAATTAAATAATAGCCTAACTAATCTTACAAATCATATGATCAAACTTCATGGATTTAAAGCGTATGAGTGTTAGTTAGTTGCCACTCAGGATCAGTCCAATGTTGCGGTTTATCTCTCTTCAGTTAAACCATATGCCCATTTTCACTTAGATTTAGGGCTTAGATTTTAGGTCTTTGGGCTTTCACTAGATTTAAGTTTTGAGGTGGCTATTTCTTTTGGCTACAACATATATCCTCACCTATTAGGCATCTCCATAATCTTGTATTATTAGAGTACAAGTCCTAGCTTTCTAATGAAATGTCAACTTAAACAAAATTGATCTTCTCTTCAATTTCAAAATTATAAAGCCCAATTATAGAATAGGTTGAAATGCTCACTAGGTTTCTCAGTATCAAGAGCATTCCCTACTTGTTTCCTTTGTCTTCGATAATAAGTCATCTCCTTGAGTTTTTCCACTTGATTTTTTAATATAATTAATCCTCTGATAGTCTAGCCTTAAAATCTTTAGAGACTTTAATTGCTACTTTAATTGAGAGTATTCTTAAGGGATTCACATCCCTTAGGATGTAATTATGGAGTGCCTCCATAGGGAACTTAATAAACTTAATATAAATGTTACATAACTTTTCATGTAAAGTAGGAAAGGTCTAGTACACTCAAGACCCATCATGCCTTAGGAGTCCTTATTAGGTAATTAGGTCCATTAGATGATAATTCTATCTTTTGAGATAATACATATTTTCTTAATTTCATAATCATTTTAGTAAACCCTCTAAGATCTATGTGGTGTCCCACATCTTAAAAATAAACACCACACACCATGTTTTTTTTGAGGGATAATATTATAAAAAATGAGCATGCATGAAACAAATCAAAATCCTAGATAACTAGAATCATCCCTACTATAAAGACATAATTCAAGATCAATTGAGTGTTCTTGGTTTCTTTAGTTCCCAGGAGAATACCACCCTTCTGGATCCACCATTATATCCCTAATCTCTCCCTCACCACCACAGTAACCTCCATGCTCCTCCCCGCCCACCACTTCCAGACACCACCACCTCCATATCCACCGGTGCTAGATCCACCACTATGATAATGCGCCTTCTCCTCCACTAGATCTGAAGGTTGTGTGATGTTCTTGCCATCAAGGTTTTACCCATTCTTAGGGTATAGGTTTGGGTTTATGTTTATTATTTTAGGGTTTAGGTTTATTTTATTTTATTTAGTTACTTTAGGTTTAGGTTTAGGGTTTGGGGTTGAGTTTTAGGGTTTAGGGTTAGGTATAGGGTTTTAGGGTTTAGGTTTAGGGTTTAGGGTTTAGGGTTTTATGTTTTATGCTTTTAGGGTTTAGGGTTTAGGGTTGGGGTTTAAGGTTTAAGGTTAAGGGTTTAGTGTTTATGCTTTAGGGTTTAGAGTTAGTTTAGAGTTTAGGGTTTAAGATTTAGGGTTTTAGGGTTTATTATTTAGGGTTTAGGGTTTAGGGTTTAAGGTTTAAGGTTTAGGCTTTTAGGGTTTAGGGTTATTTAGGGTTCAAAGTTTAGGGTTTAGTGTTTCTTAGGAGAAAGTTGGAATTTTATTACCATAAAAGGAAAAGATACAATGTCCTTAAAAAGGGTAAAGTTGTAAAATTCTACTACTCTGAGAGATACAAGAAACCTAAAGAACTAAACCCCCATATGAGTACATTAGAAATAGAAAATAAAATACACAAGCAAATATAACAGTTGAAAAGCATAAGAGAAAAAGACAGTAGACTAAACAAATCAAAATAGTAAAGGATGAGTCATGATTCATGATTCCTTTGAAATGAAAGATAAGCAAGATCCACAGCAACAACACTTAGGTTAACTGGGTAATGACCATTCCCTCTATATAGTTCCAACTTGTAAAGAAATGAAACACTATAGGAAAAATTCATAGCTAAAAGGATAAGGACGAGAAGAAAAGGAGAAGGCGAGAATGAAGGCTCAGCTCAATTAGGATCATTCAAGAGGCAATAATACATTTTAGTCCAAACTTCAAAAGAAGGTTACAATCATATGTAATGCTTCCCTAGAGAAGAAAGGTGAGTAACATCAAAGCCATCATAGCCATACGATATAAGAAAACCACCAAAGAAGTTCTAGATCTTGTACCATTAAATAAAGAGCAGCAAAGATAGCAAAACCATAAAATGAAAACCATAATATACTATTCAAAATAACCGAGAGGCTAAAAAAGTTAGAACACCCAACCATTATGCAAATACTCATCCAAGTTCCAAACCGTGAAAACCGCATCAATAAAGATGACTTAATTAACAAAACAACAAAACCAAGATAAGAGCCCTCAAGTAAAAGTCTCAACAAGTAGTAGTCACCAAGCCAAACCAGGTTGAGAAACCATAAATGACTAAATAGGTCAAAAATGAAACCGTCAACTGAAAGAAACATAAGATGTAGCTAGTCCAAATAACCAATAGATAAAATAGTCACACAAAAGAAGGCCAACCACCAACCATAAATGAAAAAGTCCAATCCAAAAGGATCTAGAAAATGTTGCAAGTATAGCAAAATGCACCATCAAATTGTCCAAGAAGAATGAAAAGACCAACAAGGAAAAAAATCAACCAACCAAGATTCGAAGACAACTAAAGTCCTCCAACCAAACTAAGTAAAACTGCCATAAGGCAACCACTAGAGAATAACCCATCATAAGTAACCAACAAAGGAAGCATTCCCAGCAGTGAAGGAAAACTAGAAAACCAACAAAGAACCACACAACAGAGGTCCAAAAGAAGCACAACCACCATAGAAGGCAAATAGCAGGACTAGATGAAAAAAACCAATAAAGATTAATGAAGCATAATAACAACATAAAACCTACAAATAATGCACAGAGGCTAATCTGGGAGTATAACCAAACATAAAACAAGGAAAAAGAAGGATCAACAATAAAGAATAAGGAACTGGGAGGCAACCCTAAAAGCGACATGAAACTCCCAAAAGATGGAGAAAGGCAACAATAATAGTTCCCAGGAAGGCCATCCATTCAACCAAAAAAAAAAAGTAGTTTGAGTTCAAGAGGAGAGCCAAACCCTAGTGCAAAAATAGAATAATGCTAGAGTAGAAACCATCTCATCCACCAACTGTGAGTAACAAAGGAGAAAACCAACCAAGCAAGCTAGAAAGACAAGAACCACCAAGTAAGAATTCAAAACATACTTAGGTAGAAAATAAGTTTAGGGTTTTGGTTTAGGGTTTAGGTTTAGGGTTTGGGGTTTAAGGTATATGGTTTAGGGTTTAGGGTTTAGGGTTTAGGATTTAGGGTTGTAAGGGGGTGTTAGGGTATAGGGTTTATGGTTTTTTAGGGTTTAGAGTTTGGGGTTTAGGGTTTAGTGTTTAGGGTTTAGGGTTTAAGGATTAGGGTTTTTTAGGGTTTAGGGTTTAGGGCTTAGGGTGTTTAGGGTTGTAGGTTTTATGGTTTAGGTTTAGGGTTTAGGGTTTAATGTTTAAGGTTTTAGGGTTTAGGGTTAAGGGTTTAGGTTTAGGGTTTGAGGGTTTAGGGTTTAGGATTCAGGGTTGTAGATTTAGTGTTTAGAGTTTATGGTTGTAGGTTTAGTATTAGATTTAGGGTTTAGGATTTAGGGTTAGGGTATTTTTTTATTTTATTTTTATTTTTTATTTTTATTCTTAAATTAAGTAAACTGGTAGGTTTATGTTTATTTAATTTATTTATTTATTTTTATTTATTATTTTATTTTTTTATTTTTTTTTATTTAAGTTTATTTTTATTTTTTATTTAGTTTAGTTTATTTATTTTAGGTTTTTTTATTTTAGTTTAGGTTTTTCATTTTAGTTTATTTTTTAAATTTAATTTTAGGTTTAGGTTGATTTTATTATTTAGTTTCATTTTTTTTATTTTTTTAGGTTTAAGTTTTATGTTTTTTTAAGTTTAGGTTTAGGTTTTTATTTTATTTTTTTAGGTTTTTATTTTAGGTTTATTTTTAGGTTTTATATTTTAGTTTCAGTTGAGTTAATTTTTAGTTTATTATTATATTTAGTTTAGGTTTAGGTTTAAGTTTTATTTATTTTAGTTTGGTTTATTTTAGTTTATGTTTAGGCTTATTTAATTTTATTTTAGTTTGGTTTATTTTAGTTTAGTGTTTAAGATTTTTTTTATAAATTTATTTTTATGTTTATTTTTTAGGTTTATGTTTTTATGTAGTTTTTATTTTAATTTATTTTAGTTTTACTTTTTTTATTATAGATTTAGATTTTATTTTATTTAAGTTTTTTATTTTTTTAGTTTAGTTTAGGTTTTCATTTATTTTATTTTATTTTAGTCTTTATTTTTTATTTTATTTTTTAGGTTTAGGTTTTAGTTTTAGTTTAATTTATATTTTATTTTATTTTGGTTTAGGTTTTTATTTATTGCATTTTTAGGTTTTATTTTGATTAAGTTTTGGTTTTTAGGGTTTAGGGTTAGTTTAGGGTTTAGGGTTTAGGGTTTAGGGTTTAGGGTTTAGGGTTTAGGGTTTAGGGTGTAGGTTTTAGGATTTAGGGTTTAGGGTTTTTATGGTTTAGGGTTTAGGTTTTAGGTTTAGAGTTTAGGTTTTAGTTTAGTGTTTAGGGTTTTTAATTTTTTTTTAACAGAGAACAAATTCAGATTCAGCATTTCTTTTTTTTATTTCATCAAGTAACAAACCAAGTTTTCTAAGACACAAGCGATGACATAGATAAAAAATGAGCACGCATAGAGAAATCAAAAACCCTAAATAATTAGAACCATCTCTACTATATAGACATTTCCATAAGCAGTATATCAGATCGATCATTCTTCAGTTTCTCCACTTCCCATCCGAACCACCTCGGCCTCTTGAATAGTGGGATCCACCATCATATCCTCGATCTCTCTCCCCGCCACCACCACGACTATAACCTCCGTTGCTCCTCCCACTTCCACAACCACCACTACTGCGACCACCACCTTTTTTTTTTACCAGCACCTCCAGATCCCCCACCACCATTACAATAACCGTCACCTTCGGCTTCACCTCAATTGCCAAATCTAGACTGAGCTTGGTTGACAGTGATGTTCCTCCCGTGAAGGTTTTGCCCATTCTTAGGGTTTAGGTTTAGTAGGTTTTAGGGTTTAGGTTTATTATTTAATATATTTAGTTACTTTAGGTTTAGGTTTAGGGTTTAGGGTTTATAGTTTAGGGTTTAGGGTTAGGGTTTAGGCTTTAGGGTTTTGAGTTTAGGGTTTAGGGTTTAGGGTTCTAGGTTTTATGCTTTTATTGTTTAGAGTTTAGGGTTTAGGGTTTTGGTTTTTAGGGTTTTGGGTTTAGGTTTAGGGTTGTAGGTTTAGGGTTTAGGGTTTAGGGTTTAGGGTTTAAGGTTTTTTTTTAAATCACATAAATCGGTAGGTTTAGGTTTATTTAGTATATTTATTTTATTTATTTTTTATTTTTATGTACGTTTATTTTTAATTTTTATTTAGATTAGTTTATTTATTTTCATTTAGTATTTCTATTTTAGTTTATATTTAGTTTTAAGTTTAGATTTAGGTTTTTTTTAGTTGAGTTTTATTTTCATTTTATTTTTTCAGTTCATGTTTCATTTTTTAATTTTAGGTTTAGGTTTAGGATTTTATTTTATTTTTTTAGGTTTAGGTTTTAGGTTTTTATTTTAGGTCTTATTTTTTAGTTTATGTTTATGTTTATTTTATTTTATTTAGTTCTTGTTTAGGTTTATGTTTAGTTTCTTTTAGGTTTAGGTTTAGGTTTTATTTATTTTAGTATAGTTTATTTTAGTTTAGTTTTAGGTTTATTTTATTTTATTATTTTAATTTTTAATTTAGGTTTAGGTTTTTTTTTTTAGTTTAGTGTTTATGTTTTATTTTTTATTCATTTTTAGATTTTTTTTTTGGTTAATTTTTAAGTTTAGGTCTTTATATAGTTTTATTTTATTTTATTTTAGGTTTATTTTTTATTTAAGTTTTTTATTCTTACATTTATATTACTTTTTAATTTAGTTTATGTTTTTATTTATTTTATTTTAGATTATTTTTTTTTATTTTATTTTATTTTTAGGTTTAGGTTCATGTTTAGGTTTTCGGTTAGGTTTTTATTATTTTTTATTATTTATTTTCTTTAGGTTTTGGTTTTTTTATTTATTTTATTTTTATGTTTTACTTAATTTAGGTTTAGGTTTTTAGATTTTAGTCTTTTATGTTTTTAAGGCTTAGTGTTTAGGGTTTTAGGGTTTAGGGTTTTAGTGTTTAGGGTTTAGGATTAGGGTTTAGGGTTTAGGGATTAAGGTTTAGTTTTTAGGCTTTAGGGTTTAGTGTTTTTAAGGTTTAGGGTTTAGGTTAATTAGGGTTTAGTTTAAACTTTAGGTTTAGGGTTTAGGCTTTAGGGTTTAGGGTTTTAGGGTTTAGGTTTTGTTTAGGTTTAAGGTTTAGGGTTTGGGTTTTAGGTTTAGTTTAGTTTAGTTTATGGATTATGTTTATGATATTTTAGGGTTTAGTGTTAGGTTTAGGTTTTGGTTTAATGGGTTTAGGTTTAGGGTTTTTTAAATTAAAGCAATAGGTTTAGTTTATTTAGTTATATTTTATTGAAGTTTATTTTTTATTTTATTTGGTTTAATTTATTATATGTTTATTTATTTGATTTTTTATTTTATTTTTTTAGGTTTAGGTTTATGTTTATTTTTTTTTAGTTTTATTTTTTTTTTATTTTCTCTTTTAGGTTTATTATTTTTTTTTTAGTTTTAGGTTCAAGTTTTTCTTTTATTTTTTTAGGTTTAGGTATTAGGTTTTTAATTTAGGTTTATTTTAGGTTTTATTATTTAGTTTAGGTTTAGGTTTATTTTTAGTTTATTTTATTTTATTTAGTTTAGGGTTTAGGTTTTGTTTATTTTTAGTTTAGGTTTAGGTTTATTTATTTATTTTTATTTTAGGTTTAGGTTTTTTTTGTTGTAGGGTTTAAGTTTTATTTTTTATTTATTTTTAGGTTTTATATTTAGGTTTATTTTTTAGGTTTAGGTTTTTATTTAGTTTTTATTTTATTTTATTTTAGGTTTATTTTATTCTTATTTTACATTTAGGTTTTATTATATTTTTTTTAGTTTAGTTTAGGTTTTTATTTATTTTATTTTACTTTAACTTTTATTTTTTAGTTTATTTTCTTTTTTGGTTTAGGTTTAGGTTTAGGTATAAGTTTATGTTATTAATTGATTTTATTTTTTATTTTATTTTGGTTTAGGTTTTTTATTAATTTTATTTTAAGATTTTATTTAGTTTAGGTTTAGGGTTAGTTTAAGGTTTAGGGTTTAGGGTTTAGGGTTTAGGGTTTGGGGTTTAGGGTTTGATGTTTAAGGTTATTTTTTTGGGTTTAGGGTTTAGGGTTTAAGGATTAAGGTTTAGGGTCTAGGTTTTAAGGTTTAGGATTTAAGGTTTTAGGGTTTAGGGTTTAGGGTTTAGGGTTTATGCTTTTTAGGGTTTAGGGTTTAGGGTTATGGGTTTAAGTTTTAGGTTTAGCGTTCAAGTTATAGTTTAGGGTTTAGGGTTTTTGGAATTTCTTTTTAACAGAGAATAAATTTAGATTCAACATTTCTTCAGTTCGATTTCATCAACCAAGTGACACACCTAGTTTTCTAAGACACAAGAAATGACATAGATTAGAATGAGAATGCATAGCAAATCAAAACCCTAGATAACTAGAACTGTCTCTCTTGTAAAGGCATAGTTCCATAAGTAGCGTCGGATGGATTGATTTCTCTGTTTCCATCACTACCCTCTTGAGTAGGGATCCACCATCATATCCGATCTCTCCCTCCCCATGGCTGTAACCTCCATCTCCTCCACTGCCACCACTATTACCACCTCCTCCATATCCACGGCACCTCCAGATCCCCCACGACTTCGATAACCACTGCCTCCACCTTTGCCTCCACCGCTAGATCTAGACTAAGCCTAGTTGATAGTGATGTTCCTGCCCTCAAGGTTCTACCCATTCTTAGGGTTTAGGATTAGGATTAGGTTTAGGTTTATTAGGTTTTAGGGTTTAGGTTCATTTTTTTATATTATTTATTTACTTTAGGTTTTGGTTTAGGGCTTGGGGTTTAGGGTTTAGGGTTTAGGGTTTAGGGTTAGGGTTTAGAGTTTACGGTTTAGGGTTTAGGGTTTAGGGTTTTAGGGTTTACACTTTTTGGGTTTAGGGTTTAGAGTTAGGGTTTAAGGTTTAGGGTTTAAGATTTATGGTTTATGGTTTTTTTTAAAATTAAGTAAACTGGTCGGTTTAGGTTTATTTAGTTTATTTAGTTAATTTTTTATTTATTTTAGTTTATTTTTTAATTTTTATTTAGGTTTATTTTTTATTTTTATTTAGTTAAGTTATTCATATCATTTTATGTTTTTTGTTTTAGTTTATTTTTTTAGGTTTATTTTTAGGTTTAGGTTTAGGTTATTTTTTTAGTTGAGTTTTATTATTATTTTATTTTTTAGGTTTAGATTTTATTTTTTATTTTTAAGTGTAGGTTTAGGTTTTTATATTATTTTTTTAGGCTTAGGTTTTTGGTTTATTTTTAGGTTTTATTTTTTAGTTTAAGTTTAGGTTTATTTTTAGTTTATTTTATTTAGTTTGGTTTGGGTTTATGTTTAGGTTTAGTTTATTTTAGGTTTAGGTTTAGGTTTTATTTATTTTAGTTTAGTGTAATTTAGTTTAGGTTTAGGTTGATTTTACTTTGTTTATTTTATCTTTATTTTCAGTTTAGGTTTTATTTTTTCTTTATTTTTAGGTTTTATTTTTAGGTTTATTTTTTAGGTTTAGGTTTTTATTTAGTTTTTATTTTATTTTATTTTAAGTTTATTTTATTTTTATTTTACGTTTAGGTTTTTTATTTAAGTTTTTTATTTTTTAGGTTTATTCATTTTAGTTTAGTTTAGGTTTTTATTTATTTATTTTTGTTTATTTTTTATTTTTTATTTTATTTTATTTTTTAGGTTTAGGTTTAGGTTTAGGTTTAGATTTTAGTTTAGGTTTTTATTTTATTTTATTTTACTTATTTTATTTAGGTGTAGGTTTTTTTATTTATTTTATTTTTAGGTTTTTTAATTTAGGTTTAGGTTTTTAGGTTTTTAGGGTTTAGGGTTTAGGGTTTTTTTTTCAAAAGGAAAAATTATTACAACAAGAAGGATTAGAAAGTCCTTAAAGGGGATAAATCTCCAAAACTAATGCTCAAAGAGCTACAATAAAGCCTAAAGAGATAAATCCCAACACAAGAGAAAAAAAAAGCAAAAGGTAAGAGAGAAAACTCAATAACATTGAAACCCTTTGAGTAGATCACAAACCACCTCTAAGAACCAAGATCTAAAAAAACCCAAAAACTTAAGCGAGATAATCTAAGAGAAAAGATGAAAAAAATGTAAGAACATAGAGAGAGAAAAGATATAAAATCCACGGACAAGGTTGAGGCTTAGTTATAGTCAACTAAAAGAGCAACAAAATTTGTTAGCATCCAAACTCCAAAAGAAGAGTTACAATCACAAATAATGCTACCAGTCAAAAGAACATTAAGAAAGCATCCTAGCCATCACAACCAAACTTACCTCGACTAAGGAGCTAACCCATAACTAATAACCAGCAAAGTTCTAATACGCCATCATCAACATCAAGAAATAGTAGAACAACCCAAAAGAAAAATAGCCACCGACCAAAGGGTAAAACAACAACCACAATAAAATGCGACCATAATCCAAAATGACCATAACATCCACCATCCAAACCAAGCAGCAGCAAAGCCACCAAAACCAGAAGGGAAAGAAAAGCCACAAAGGACCAACCAAACCAAAATATAGTAGAGCCACCAAAACCATAAAAGGAAGGGAAAGTTAGAGCCAAAACCTAAACAACCCAACTAGCTCAAAGAAACTAGAGGGAAGCAACACAGCAGTAAAACAAATGGCAAAAGCCCTAAGCACCAAAAGACAACAAAGCCAAAGAAAGACAACCACCTGAAAGAAAATCCAAATAAGCCAAAGAAATACCCAAAAGTAGGAGACAAGGCACCAATCACCCAAGTGCCAGGACAAAGGCCAACAAAACAATCAGGCCAAACCAGCTAAAGGAAAATCAAACAGCTAAAGAAAAATAATGAAAATCTAAAAGAATCTAATTTATGGCAGACCAGATTTATCTAAATTAGATAAACCTCTTAAATTCTTATGAATATTATCACTGGTAAACAAAGTAAATTATGATAGATCGCACCCCAAGCTAGCTAAAAAATCAGCATAAGAGTTACCTTCTCTTAAAATATGTGTAATTTTAAAAGAAATTTTACGGATAATAGCTTTAATATTTTTAATTAAATAGAAAAGCCAGCATTACTTATGGCTAGAATTGATCCTTGCAACAACCATCTTAGCATCGATTCCAACCAAATAGCCTAAAATTTCTCTCAAACAAAGCTTGAGAGCATAAAAAATAGCCATCAATTCAACAAAAAAATAATTTAGTAGAAAGAGGAGTGGAAAATGAGAAGATAATATTCTCATGATTGTTTCTAAAATACCACCATAACCGACTTGTTATGTGCAATAGATCCATCAGTATTAATTTTAATGCAAAAATTAAGAGGCTTAATCTAATGAATAATTTTATATTTAGGGAGGAGTCAATATGGAAAATTGATACCCAATTTAGAGGCAACAAACTTACACCCTCTAAAATTAGTACTAGAAGAAGCTTATGTAAAGAAAAATCTTTTCTTTAGTCCTCGCAATAATCCTCTTGTGGTTCGTAGGCACATCACGATGTTTAACATCATTTCTATCAAGACAAATAAACCAAATCAAAGTAATATCCACCACAATTTTGATATGACCTTTAATAGTATTAAGAAAATAAGAATCCAGATGTTGCATTAACATTAAATTACCATTAAAACAACTTAAATTAAATAAATCCTCATACCAACCACAAACTTTAGAGGCAATGGCACCATTAACAAAAACATGATTAACATTCTCAATATGAAAACAACACATGCATTTGGAAGGTAGATAATAACCTTTGTCCCAAAGTAAAGTGTCAATAACAATATAAATCCTTAAAATTCTCCACACAAGAATAGAGTAAAAGTAGGAATAATATTATTCCAAATTTAAAGAAAAATAGGAGAAGTGGATTTTTAACTTTTAACATTATGCCAAGTATCTTTAAAAGAAAATTCTCCATTACTAGAAAATTTAAAAAGAAATTGACCTAAAAAATTACCATCAATAGGAACATTAATGATGTTATTACTAATAAAACCAAAAATCAACTCATATAAAAGAGAGAAATTCCATTCCCCATTATAAATAAAATGACTAACTTTCAAAAAAGAAGTAGAATGGGTATCAAGGAAAGAATCAATGGAAAAGTCCCCCGTCCAGTTATCTTGCCAAATGAAGGAAGACCCATTATTAATACCCCAAAAATGAGAGGTTCCACTTTCCATTTAATATCATGAGCCATTTTAAACAATAAAATCACCATGTTAATAATTGCAAATCAAAGTATGCTTACCTTTGTAATATTTAAATTTCATAAATTTGGCCCAAAGACTTTTATTTTTCCCAAAATTCCACCAAAGTTTATAAGAAAAATATTGGTGGAGTCCATCAAAGATCTGCACCCAAGGCCACCTTCATAAATAATACCACACATATTGGACCAAGAAGTCCAATGAAGACTTTTGGCCAAATTCCTAGAACCCCAAAAAACTTATTAAAAGTCTTTTAATCTAGATAAGAACATGAGAAGTAGGAACAATATTATTAAGCAATAGATAAAGGATGAGAATAAAGAATACTTTTAATAGAATTAATCTACCACCAAAAGATAAAAAAATGAAATTCAAGGGTAGAAATTTTATTTTGAATATTATGAATTACCTCATTATAGAGATGGGATCTCTTATAACCACAATATAAAGGGGAGCCTAAATATTTAATAGGAAGATTTTAATGAAAAAAACCAGTGATATCCTTTATTTTATTAATTATATGAACAGAAATAGATTTAGAAGTGATAAAATAAATTTTATGAGTATTAATCAAAAGTCCACTTTCCTTTTGAAATTTATTTAAAAAACCCTTAAGCTTTTTAACATAATGTAACGAGCCAATACAAAGTATTATGAAATCATCAGCAAAGTTTAAATGAGAGATAGCCAAACCACCAAGATTCTTGAAATAAATACTAGAATTCTTCTAAAAAAAGATTAAGCCAACAAGACAAATATTCAATCACAATAATAAAAAGCGACAGAGAAAGAGGGTCATCTTGTCTTATACCTTGAGAGGAATTAAGGAAACCAAAGTTTTCACCATTGATAACTAATGAAAACCAAACATTTCTAATTATATTGTTAACCAAAGAAACAAAATGATTAGAAAAATGAAATAAAGTTAGAATGCTATTAAGAAAATCCTAAGAAATGTTATCATAAGCTTTTGTGATGTCAAGCTTAAAAAGTAAATTGCCACCTCTAGTTTTAACATTCAAATCACGATTTAATTCTTGAGAAAGCAAGATGTTATCTGAAATAGTTCTATCTTTCACAAAGCCAATTTGATTAGGAGAGATAAACTTACTAAGTGTATTAGTCAAAATTTTAGAAATCAATTTATTGAAAAAAGTTCAAAGACTAGTAGGTCTAAAGTCATTCCAAAAGTTAAAGTATCTTTCTTAAAAATAAGAACAATAGAAATGCTAGTAAAATATTTAGGAATAGAATTACTTTCAAAAAAATCCTCAACAGCATTAACAAGATCAGCTTTAATAATGAACCAAGCTTTTTGAAAGAATAAAGTAGTGTAACCATCCCACCCTACAATAAAATCAGCATTCATATCATTAAGAATATTAAAAATTTCCTCATCATAAGGAGGAGTAACCAATCACTCATTATCCTTTATAAACATAATAGAATGGATGATAGAGGGATTGGATTAATGCTCAAGCTGACAATTTTTATTTAAAAGATCTTTAAAATAATTATGAGTAGAAGAAAATATATCCTCTTTTTTGGTAAGCTAATAACTATCAAAGTTATTGATTTTATGAATGCAACCAATAACTCTCCTTTTCATTACCAAAGCATGAAAATATTTAGTGTTTCTTACCCCTTCAGAAAGATGTTTAGAGGAAATTTTTTGTATCCAATAAGTCTCCTCCTTATCCTGAAACTTAATGAGATTATCTTTAGCTTCAGTAAGATTATAATAACAAGAAGAATCAGTAATAACAAGTTCTTCCAAATCTTTCACCTTTTGTTCCATATTCTTAATATTATCAAAAATATTTTTAAAATAGTTTCTATTCCACTACGTGATATTATGCTTAAGCCTTTTAAGCTTAAGACAAAACCTCATCATACCAAATAGAAAATCATCAAGAGAAAGAGGAGCACGCCAATTATAAGCATTAACATCAAGAAAAATTTTATCTTGTAACCACATATTTTTAAAAAAAAAATTTTAATGATATTATTGTTATGAACAACATCCTTAATAGAAATGAAAAGAGGACCATGATCCTAGAGAGTTCTACTAAGATGCTCCACCAAAGTTAATGGCCAACAATTTAGCCAATAATGATGAAATAAGGCACGATCCAACCGTTGCCACAATCTATGATTATTCCAAGTAAATTGAGAACAATGAAACCAACATCATGAAGATTTCAATCCAAAATCATATTTGCAAAATCTTCCATTGAATGTAAATTCAGTAAAGAACCCCCCTTTCATTAAAGAAAGGGTATTGCAGTCCCCACCAACAATCAAGAATCAGTAACAATAAAAAAGCAAAACTAGATAATTGATCCCAAAGAAATCTCCTCTCTAACTTGTTACAAGAAGCATAAACAAAAGAGCCAAAAGCATTATAATCACCAAATGAAATATCCACATTAATAACTTGATGAAAATCATTAATAGCATAAATAGTAAGATAATTATTCCAAAATAACTAAATCTTATTATTGCTATTGAAATAAAAGTTGCTAAAACCAATCATCCGGCTACATGCATTATTTTAGAAGAAAAATAAGAGGTTCAAGAATAAAAAAACCAACATTATAAATTCTACAAAGATTCTAATTCTATTCTACACAAGAGTACCAATGCCCTCACATTCCAAATAAGAAAGAAACATTAATTTTATTAGGCAAAGAAGATGAAGAAGATCGGTAGATCTAGAAACTTTAGGAGGATAATTTTAAAACTATTTTTTTTTTTTCACAAAATAGTTTGGCGTCTCGTATCCATTGATTCCATTGATTCATCATCAAAAAGTTTTATCATCATTATTAACAATATATTTAGGAGAAGATCTCATTTGACAAGAAAACAAATCCTCTTTATCCATTAAATGAGAATTATCACTAAGTAAAGTACCATCTAGAATAACAGTTAAAGAAGGGGTAGAAACAGATTTATTAAGCAAACAAACACTTGGCTGTGCATTATTAAGATGCTCCATACCATCATTCTTGCCCAAATTCAAAGAAAATAAAATAAGATTTTTTGTTAAATATTTTCATAGGTGAAATAATAGAACCAATTTGTAGATTTTTAGCAACACAAATCTTCTTAGAATCTTAAAATAAAAAAATCATCCACTTGCAAATTTTAGAATAATAAAATAATAGCGAAAGTTACTCTCAAAATAGTTTAGAATCATTTTAGCAAGCTTATCACTACCACTTACATTGGTAACAACATTAGAAACATTAGGAACAACATTAGAAACATCAATAATATCATTCATAGCACCATTATCCTTTTCATTTAAAGCAGTTTTTCCTTCATCACTTCTTAAATCTCAAATTTTTCCAGCAACCTTAGGATCTTTAACCACTTTCTTCCCAAGATGTGGATGAGTAACAAAACATTCTAAGACATCATGGCCATGAGTTTTGCAATGATTGTAGAAAGCGCGGCTAGTTTTCAATTTCAAATTAGAGCACATAATAACTAGAACACCTTTGAAGGTTGTATGAACCGGTTTAAAGAAATATAAAGATGTTGAAGAATCCTTACAGATAAGGCAACTTTGAAAATATTTAGAGGTAAAAGGTTTAGCTATTCCCAAAGAATTAGAAAAAGCAGCAGCATTTAGTTTTCCCAAGTATTATAGGTGATTAATGGAAAATGGTTTTTGAGAACAAATAAGGATCGACCAAAGGCCAAAACAAACCAAAGAAATTTCTAGATAACTAGCTGATGAGAAAGAGAATGAAAAGGAAAAAATTCAAGAATGTGAGCTCAAGGAGAAAGGAAAAGTTTAGGGTGTTTAGTTTTTTTTTTTTGGGGGGGGGGAGTTTTTTTTTTTGGTTTTATAGTTTTAAAATTTCTATTTTTTATTTTATGTGTCTTTATTTTTAGGTTTAGGGTTTAGGGTTTAAGGTTTAGGGTTATAGGTTTTTAGGGCTTTGGGTTTAGGGTTTAGAGTTTTAGGGTTTAACATTTAGAGTTTATGGTTTGGGGTTTTAGGTTTTAGTTTAGGGTTTTGGGTTGTAGGTTTAGGGTTTAGGGTTTGTTTTAGGGTTTAGGTTAGGGCTTTTTTATTTTTTATTTTTTAAATTAAGTGACCGAGGTTTAAGTTTATTTAGTTTATTTTTTTATTTATTTATGTTATTTATTTTATTTTATATAGGTTATTTTATTTTATTTAGTTTAGTTTATTTATTTTAGGTTTATTATTTTAGTTTAGGTTTTTCATTTTAGTTTATTTTTTTAGGTTTAGGTTTTAATTTAGGTTTATTTTTTTTACTTTAGTTTTATTTTTATTTTATTTTTTGGTTTAGGTTTTATTTTTTATTTTTAGGTTTAGGTTTAGGTTTTTATATTATTTTTTTAGTTTAGGTTTTAGGTTTTTATTTTAGGTTTATTTTTCAGTTTTACTTTTCAATTTAGGTTTATGTTTATTTTTAGTTTAATTTATTTTATTTAGTTTAGGTTTAGGTTTTGGTTTAGGTTTAGTTTATTTTAGGTTTAGGATTAGGTTTTCTTTATTTTAGTTTTTTATATTTTAGTTTATGTTATCTTTATTTTATTTTTATTTTAGGTTTAGGTTTTTTATTAGTTTAGGGTTTAGGTTTTTTTTATATTTTTAGGTATTTATTTAGATTTTATTTTTTTATTTTAGGTTTATTTTATTTTTAATTTAGCTCTAGTTTTTATCTTATTTAGGTTTTTTATTTTTTAGTTTAGTTTAAGTTTTTATTTATTTTATTTTAGTTTTATTTTAAAATTTTATTATATTTTTTCTAGGTTTAGGTTTTGGTTTAAGTTTTAGTTTATATTTTTATTTTATTTTATTTTTTATTTTTTTTGTTTAGTTATATTTATTTAATTTATTTTAAGTATTAGTTTTTAGCTTTTTAGGGTTTAGGGTTTAAGTTTAGTTTAGGGTATATGATATAGGGTTTATGGTTTAGGGTTTGGGGTTTGGGGTTTAGGATTTAGGGTTTAGGGTTTAGGGTTTAGCATTTAGGGTTTAGGTTTTATGGTTTAGGGTTTAGGGTTTAGAGTTTTATGGTTTAGGATTTTGAGTTTAGGGTTTAGGGTTTAGGGATTTTAAGGTTTAGGGTCTAGGGTTTAAGGTTTAGGTTTTATGATTAGTTCAGGTTTTAGTTTAGGGTATAAGGATTTTGGTTTTTTTAATAGAGAATAAATTTATATTTAACATTTCTTCTTTTTGATTTCATTAACCAAGTAACAAAGTTTTCTGATACAAGCGGCATTGATTAAAATGAGCAGAATAAATCAAAATCTAGGTTACTAGAAGTCTCATTATAAAAAAATAATTCCATAGCGTGGTCAGAGATCTTTAGTTTCTTGGTTCCCATCGAACCATGAGGCCTCTGGTAGCGAGATCCAATCATATCCATCTCTCCCTGGCGTAACCTCATTCCACCCACCCACCTTCTGCTTGCTAGCCACCACCTCCATATCCACTAACACCTCCGGATCCCCACCATATATGCAGCCTCTCGCCTCTGCCAGATCTAAGCGAGATTGGTTGGCGATGTTCTATCATCAGGTTCTATCCATTCTTAGGGTTTAGGTTTAGATTTATTAGGTTTTAGGGTTTAGGTTTCTTTCTTAATTAATTTAGTAACTTTAGGTTTAGAGTTTGGGGTTTAGGGTTTAAGGTTTAAGGTTTAGGTTTAGGGTTTAGGGTTTAGGGTTTAAGGTTTTAGGGTTTTTTCTTTTAGGGTTTATGGTTTAGGGTTTAGGGTTTAGGGTTGTTGGTTTAGGGTTGTAGGTTTAGGGTTTAGGATTTAAGGTTTATGATTTTTTTATGTTAAGTAAACAGGTAGGTTTAGGTTTAGTTAGTTTACTTAATTTATTTTTTATTTATTTTAGCTTTAATTTTAAATTTTTAATTATATTTAAGTTTATTTTTTATTTTTGTTTAATTTTGTTTATTTATTTTAGTTTACATTTTTTATTATAGTTTATTTTTTAGGTTTAGGTTTATTTTTTAATTGAGTTTTATTTTTATTTAATTTTTTAAGTTTAGGTTTTATTTTTATTTCAGTTAGATTTAGGATTTATTTATTTTCTTAGCTTTAGGTTTTAGGTTTTTATTTTAGGTTTTATTTTTTTAGTTTAAGTTTAGGTTTATTTTTAAGTTTTATTTTTTTGTTTAGGTTAAGGTTTATTTTTGTTTTATTTTATTTAATTTTATTTCGTTTTGGTTTAGCTTTAAGTTTAGTTTATTTTAGGATTAGGTTTAGGTTTAGGTTTTATTTATTTTAGTTTTAGTGTGGGTTTATTTTATTTTATTTATTATTATTATTTTTGGTTTAGTTTTTTTTTAGTTTAGGTTTTATTTTTTATTTATTTTTAAGTTTTATTTTTAGCTTTTGGTTTTTATTTAATTTTATTTTAGGTTTATTTTATTTTTATTTTACACAAAGTTTTTATTTTATTTTGGTTTTTATTTTTAGGCTTATTTTGATTTTTTAGTTTAGTTTAACTTTTTATTTTTTTTATTTTTATATTTAGGTTTAGGTTTCTAATTTATTTTATTTTAATTTATACCTTATTTATGTTTAAGTTTTTATATTTATTTTATTTTTAAGTTTTATTTACTTTAGGTTTAGGTTTTTTGGTTTTTAGGTTTTAAGATTTAGTCTTTAGGATTTTAGCATTTTGGGTTTTGGGGTTTAGGGCTTAATGTTAGGGTTTAGGGTTTAATGTTTAGTGTTTAGTGTTAAGGCTATAGAGGTTATGGTTTTTAGGGTTTAGGGTTTAGGGTTTAGAGTTAGCTTAGGGTTTAAGGGTTTTTTTTTAAAATTAAGTAAATTGGTAAGTTTAGGTTTATTTAGTTTATTTAGATTATTTTTTATTTATTTCAATTTAATTTACTTTTTATTTTTAATTATGTTTATTTTTTATTTAGTTTAGTTTATTTATTTTAGGTTTATTTATTTTAGATTTGGTTTTTATTTTAATTTATTTTTTAGGTTTAGGTTTAGGTTTAGATTTATTTTTTAGTTGAGTTTTATTTTTATTTTAATTTTTTAGGTTTAGGTTTTATTTTTTATTTTTTGGTTTAGGTTTAGGTTTTAGGTTTTTATTTTAAGTTTATTTTTTGGTTTTTTTTAGTTCAGGTTTTAGTTTATTTTTAGTTTATTTTATTTTATATAGTTTAGGTTAAGGTTTAGGTTTTTTTATTTTACTTTAGTTAATTTTACTTTAGGTTTAGGTTTATTTTATTTTGTTTATTTTATTTTGAATTTAGGTTTAGGTTTTTTTGTTTAAGGTTTATGTTTTCTTTCTTATTTATTTTTTGGTTTTATTTTTACCTTTACTTTTTAGGTTTAAGTTTTTATTCAATTTTTATTTGATTTTATTATAGGTTTATTTTAGGTTTATTTTATTTTTATTTTATGTTTAGTTTTAGTTTATTTATTTTTTTTTTTTATTCTGGGTTTATTTATTTTAGATTTTATTATTTTATTTTAGTTTATTTGTATTGGTTTATTTTATTATATTTTGGTTTAGTTTAGGTTTAGTTTAGGTTTTTTATTTTATTTTATTTTAATTATATTTAGGTTTTTTTATTTATTTTATTTTTTTTATATAGTTTATGTTTATTTAGTTTAGGTTTTAGGTTTAGGTTGGTTTTAGTTTTATTTTATTATCTTTAATTTAGATTTTATTAATTTTAGGTCTTATTTAGTCAGTAGTTTTTAGGTTTAGGAGGGCCCAGGCCCAGGATCAGGGTAGAGAGCATTTAGGGTTTGGGGTCAGGGTTTAGCCCAGGTCAGGTGGATGCTTTGGTGGGGTAGTTAGTTTTAAGGTTTAGAGTCTTGATTTAGGGCCTGGGCTGGCTCAGGGCCTGCCAGTTAGGGCCCAGGTCAGTTTAGGGCCCAGGGCCCAGGGCACAGTTTAGGGCCCAGGGCCTGTGGCTCAGGTCAGCCAGTGATCAAGATCAGGTTGGGCCAGGGCCTGTGGCCTGAGAGAGGGAGACAAGGATGGATCTGAACTCAGGGCTCAGCCTGGATTTAGAGGGCTCAGGTGGGGTAGGGCCCAGGTTGTATGCATGGTGGTTTAGGGTTAATTTTAGGGTTTAGGGTTTAGGGTTTAGGATTTAGGATTTAGGGTTTAGGGTTTCTTAAATTAAATTAAGTAAACCAATAGGTTTAGGTTTAGGTTTTTATTTATTATTTTTATTTTATTTATTATTTTTATTTAGGTTTATTTTCAATTTTTATTTTATTTTGTTAATTTATTTTAAGTTTATTTATTTCAGTTTAGGTTTTTTACTTTAGTTTAGTTTAGGTTTAGGCTTATATTTATTTTTTAGTTTAGTTTTTTTTTTTTTTTTTTTATTTTCATATTTTATTTTTTATGTTTAGGTTTAAGTTTAGGTTTTTATTTTATTTTTTTAAGGTTTAGGTTTTAGGTTTTTATTGGTTTATTTATAAGTTTTATTTTTTAGTTTAGGTTTAGGTTTATTTTTAGTTTATATCATTTTATTTAGTTTGGGGTTTAGGTTTAGTTTATTTTTTATTTAGGTTTAGGTTTTTTTTATTTTCGTTTAGGATTAGGTTTATTTTATTTATTTTATCTTTTGGTTTTCTTTAATTTAGAATTTAAGTTTAATTTTAATTTAGTTTTAGGTTTTATTTTTTGGTTTAGGTTTTATTTTGTTTTTATTTTATTTAGGTTTTTTATTTTTATGTTTATTTTATTTTTTTAATTTAGTTTAGATTTTTATTTATTTTATTTTATTTTAGTTTTTTTTTGGTTTAGGTTTAGGTTTTTATTTTTTTTATTTTTTTATTTTATTTGGGCTTAAGTTTTTTATTTATTTATTTTTTTGGTTTTATTTAGTTTAGGCTTAGGTTTTTATGTTTTTAGGATTTTAGGGTTTAGCATTTAGGGTTTAGGGCAGGGTAGGGTCAGGTTTAGGGTTTGGTTAGGTTAGTTAGGCCTGGGGTGGCCTAGGAGTTTAGGTTAGTCACAACTGTTGGTTTAGGGTTGTAGGTTTAGGGTCCGTGGTTTTAGCGTTTTTAGGGTTTAGGGTTATAGGTTTTGGGTTTTAAGTTTAGGGTTTAGGTTAGTTTTAAAGTTTAGTAGTTAGAGTTTATTTTTTTATTTTTATTTTTTAAATTAAGTAAACCAGTAGTAGGTTCATTTAGTTTATTTATTATTTATTTTAGTTTAGTTTATTTTTTATTTAGGTTTATTTTAATTTTATTTAGTTTAGTTTATTTATTTTAAGTTTATTTATTTTCGTTTAAGTTTTTAATTTATTTTATTTTTAAGGTTTATTTTTTTAGGTTTAGGTTAATTTTTTAGTTTAGTTTTATTTTTATTTTATTTTTTAGGTTTAGGTTTTATTTTTTATTTTTAGGTTTAGGTTTAGTGATTAATTTTATTTTTGATTTATTTTTAGGTTTTATTTTCTAATTAAGATTTAAGTTTATTTTTAGTTTATTTTATTTTATTTAGTTTTGGTTTAGATTTATGTTTAGTTTATTTTAGGTTTAGGCTTAGGTTTTATTTGTCTAGTTTACTTTATTATTGTTTAGGTTTAGGTTTAATTTATTATTTAGTTTATTTTAGGTTTAGGTTTAGGTTTTATCTTTTTATTTATTTTTTAGGTTTATTTTCTAGGTTTAGGTTTTTATTTAGTTTTTATTTACTTTTATTTTTATTTTAGGTTTAGTTTTTATTTTATTTAGGTCTTTTATTTTTTTTAGTTTAGTTTAGGTTTATGTTTTTGTTCAGGTTTAGGTTTAGGTTTTAGTTTATGTTTTTATTTTATTTTATTTTTTTATTTTATTTTGGTTTTTTTTTTATTTATTTTATTTTTAGATTTTATTTAGTTTAGGTTTACATTTTTAGGTTTTTAGGGTTAGGGTTTAGGGTTTAGGTTTGAGGGTTTTAGGGTTTAGGATTTAGGATTTAGGGTTTATTTTTATTTTAGTTTATTTTTGTTTATTTATCTTAGGTTTATTTATTTTAGTTTAAATTTTTTATTTTAGTTTATTTTTTAGGTATAGGTTTAGGTTTAGTTTTATTTTTTAGTCTAGTTTTATTTTTTATTTTATTTTTCTGTTAGGTTTTATTTTATTTTTTTAGGTAGGTTTAGGCTTTTATTTATTTTTTTGGCTTATTTTTAGGTTTATTTATTTTAGGTTTATATTTTAGTTTATTTTATTTTTTATTTTAGGTTTAGGTTTAGGTTTATTTTAGGTCCGTATAGTTTATTTTAGGATTATGTTTAGGTTTATTTATTTTGGTTTAGTTTATCATAGTTTAGGTTTAGGTTTTTTTATTTTATTTTAGGTTTAGCTTTTTTTTTAGTTTAGGGTTTAGTTTTATTTTTATTTATTTTTAGGTTTAATTTTAGGTTTATTGTTTGGTTTAGGCTTTTAGTTTTCTTTAATTTAGGTTTATTTTATTTTATTTTGGGTTTAGTTTTTTTATTTAGGTTTTTAATTTCTCATTTAGTTTAGGTTTTATTTTTTTATTTTAATTTAGTTATTATTTTATTTATTTTATTTAGTGTTAAGTCCAAGTTTAGTTTATGTTTATTTTATTTTATTATTTTATTTTGGCACAGGTTTATATATTTATTTGAGATTTTATTTAGTTTAGGTAGTTTTAAGTAGGGTAATAGGATTTATAGTGGTTTTATGGTTTTGGTTTAGGTCAGGGTAGGGTTTTGTGTCAGGGTCAGGGTTTAGGTTTTGTTTTAGATTTGTGGTAAGGTCTGGAGGAGGGTCTTTGGATCTTGGCTGGCCAGTTTAGGTTTTTTGGTTTAGGGTCAGTGGTCAGGGTTTAAGAGTTTTGTGGGCTCAGGGAGGGCTTAGGTTTGCCAGATTTGTGGCCCAGGTTTAGGGCCCAGGGCCTTTGGGGTCTGGGGCCCAGGGCCTGTGGCCCAGGTCATAAGTTTAGGGCCCAGGGCCTGGCCTGGGGGGTAGGGTTTAGTCAGGTTTAGGGCTCAGTTTGGTATTTTAGGGCGCAGGGTCCAGTGTAGGGTTTAGGGATTTAGTGGTAGTTAGTTTAGGTTTAGGAGGTAGGGTTTAGTTTTCTTTTATTTTATTTTTGTTTTAGGTTTATGTTTTAGTCTACCTTTTTATTTTATTTTATTCTTTAATTTATTTTGGTTTTGGTTAATTTATTTATTTTATTTTTAGGTTTTATTTTGTTTAGGTTTAGGTCTTAGCTTTTTAGGGTTTAGGGTTAGTTTAAGGTTTAGGGTTTAGGTTTTAGGGTTTAAGGGTTGGGGTTAATGTTTTAGGATTTAGGGTTTAGGGATTTTTGGAAACTCACAAAGGGGAGAATTTTATTGCCACAAAAAAGGAGTACAAGGTCTTTAAAGGGGATAATTCTCTTTACATTTTGCCTAGAGGGAAAAATCCTTATCTAATGCAACAAAAGCAAGGAAACTAAATAAAAGCAATAACATACCAAAAAATAAATAAGAACATCACAGGAAATAGGACGATCAGCCGAAGCCCACTACTAGGGTCAAAAGTCTTTTGAGAGTTGCACAATCCACATCCAGGATTCAAAACTTGCAGAGAACCTATAAAAGAATCTTGCAAGCAACGAGAAATTGTAATTAGCACTGCTAGAGAAAATCAAGCTGTAGCACACCATAAAGAGCAATATAAGAGAAAATTTCTAATAAGGCTCGTGCTGCCACCAGATCTCAACCACAAATGTGAGCACCCAGACTTCAAAAGAAGGGTTACAGTCACATATGCTGCTACCATTCAAAAAATAATCGGGAAATCATTCCAGCCATCATAGCCTACTTACCTCGTTGAAGGCAATCCTCCTAGATTGAAAGTCAACAATTCTCCGATACCTGTAGCCCAAGCAACAGAAAATGCTGGCCCACAAAACACCCAGTCGACTAAAGTCCACCAAGCTCAAAAGGAAGTAGCATCAACAAAACCACCATAGTAGAAATGAAAGAGCAACTACCCAGATATCACCTAAAAAACAAAGCAACCATGAATGAGAAACAAACCCACTAGAGTCACTAGACAACCACAAGTAACATCCCAAAACTAAAATAATAATCTACAACTAGCACCAAGAAACCAGCAATTCCAAACCAGATTAGAGGGCAAGGCCAACACTAATAGCAGCCACCAGTCCAGCCCATACAGCAGAGGCAAGAAATAAAAAGGCAATCCCAATACCTCCATCAGAAATAGAAAGACAGCCATAGGAAAATTGTAGCACCCAACCACTATAAGGCCAAAACCAGAACAAAGGAAAGCCACTAAAAGGTCAACCCTATCAGCTAATAATAGATCTAAAAGAAAACCAAAAGGAAAACCAACCAAACCAATTATCCCAACAAACCAAACTAGCCATCCCACAAGACCATTCATCCAATTAACAAAGCTATAGAAGAGCCAACTCCGATAAGGAAATAGCCAGTCCAAAGGAGAGGCAATCCCAACACAGAGAAAGAAAGGCATAGTGACAACCAACAGGAAGCCACCCAAACTACTAAGAAACAAATGGTCATCACCCAATCAGACAAAAAGCCACAACCTAGGAGGACCACCCAACCACAAACAACCAACCAAAGTGGCAAGGAAAATAGACCAAGGCCCCATCCAAACACAAAAACCACCAAAAGGCCTAGCAAAAACTCAAGGGTAAAAAGATTGACAACGACCATCAAATAATAGTCACCCAAGATAGCCATGTAAAGGGTAGTAGCAAATAGTAGAACCCACCAGGCCCAAAAACAGCAGTAAAAAAACCTCCCTAAGTAATGAAACAGCTAGCCAAAATCAGAGGCAAAACTAGGACCAATTAAGAAAGGGGAAAAGCCAAAAGCACATAGAGGCATAACCCAGAATGAGGCCACCACAAGATCAAGGCAGCACATGAAGAAACTATTGACATTTAGATCCCTAAATAAAATAGTCAGCCAAAGAGAACACCTCTCCAACAAAAGAGGTCCACCACCACCTCAAAGAGATTTCCCAAGTATTACAGCACAAACCAGACAAGAAAGTGAAATAACCAAAAAATGCAGCAAAATGAAAATGCACATAGAGAAAATCATAGAGAACCTAAAATACACAAAGCAAAGTTAATTTCTGAGATAAGGTAATCCAGTGTTATCTAGATTAACCAAGCCTCTCAATTATCTTGGTAAATTATGATGTTCATAAAGAGTGAGATCAATTAGTTTAGCACCTAGATTAGCCAGATAATCTGTATAGACATTTCCTTCACACCAAATGTGAGAAATTTTAAAGTAAACTTGAGAGAGGAGTGTTCTAGTATGATTAAGAAGGTAGAATAAATCTGCATTCCCAATCTTAGTGGAAGTCAACATGTCAATGAGTAAGAGAGCATCAACTTCAATCCAAATATTGATAAATACTTTTTGCAAACAAATGTCAAAAACTTTGTTTACAACCATTAATTCAGCATAGATAGTAGAACAAGCTTTAGAAGGATAAGCAAAAGCACAAATGACATTACCTTTAAAACCTCTAAAAATACCACCACAACCAAATGTATTCTAAGAGACAGAGCCATCTATATTAATTTTAATAATATTATTATGAGGTTTTATCCAATATATAATCCTATCTTCTTTATAGAAGGTGATCTCAAGTAGGTAAAGAACCAATTTTTTTGGCCACAAATTTGCAACCTCTATAATGAGTGCTACTAATTAAATTAGCATTAAATAAAACATGAATTTTTTTCTTTGGTTCTAGTAATAATCATTTTATTATTCATAGGAATACCATGATATTTAGCATCATTTCTATCCATCCATATGAACCTAATAAGGGTAATGGCAATTAAAACTTTAATATGACCTTTCATAGTTTTTTGGAAACAGGCTTCAAGAAATTGATATAAAGAAAGAAAACCATGGAAGTTTAGTAAAAAGATCATCATACCAAAACCATAATTTGGAGGCAATAGCATAATTGACAAAACATGATTAACATTTTCAATATGAAATCAACAATAACATTTGGAAGGCAAATGAAAACCTTTATCCTAGAGCAAGGAATCAACAAGAATGATGTTTTTCAGAATTCTCCAAGTATGGATAGAATAAGAGATCGGGATGACATTATTCCAAAGTTGAATAAATAAATTAGATGAAATATGAATGTCTCTAATATAATTCCAAGCCTCTTTAAGAATAAAATCAACATTATTAGATAGCTTAAAAAGAATTTGTTCAGGCTTTTTGAATAGGATAGAAATATCAGTAAATTTATATAAAAGAGAGATAGGAATAAATTCACTAAGTTTACTATCATTCCACCTATTATTAAGCCAAAAAGAGTTAACTTTAGTAGCAACAGTAGAATGGGTAGATAAAAAGGAATCAATAGAACCACAATCAATCCAATTGCCTTGCCAAAAGAAAGAAGATCCCAAATTTATACCCCAAGATATCAAGGATTCAGCCTCCTATTTAATGTAGAAAAGCCTTTTCCAAATCATAGAGTCACCCACTTTTTAAGTACAGATTAGATGGTGATAACTCTGGTAGTATTTAGCTATCATAAAATTAGCCCAGAGGCTATAATTTTTTCTAAAATTCTGCTAGAGTTTATGTTAGAAGGCAGTAATAGCTTCACGAATAGGTTTACAGCCAATCCCACCTTCACCCAGAGGACCAAAACATTTATGCCAAGAAGTCCAATGCATCATTTTAATCAAATTATTAGAGCCCCAGAAAAATTTATTAAGGAGACGATCAATTCTATTTAAGATAGAATTAGTAGGGATAATGGTTTGAATAAGATATAAAGGCATCGAATTAAGAGTACTCTTTAGCAAAGTAAGCCTGCCACCAAAAGGGAGAAAGTGAAATTCCCACACCAAAATTTTATTAGATATTTTTTGGATAAGCTCATCAAAAAGATGGGTTCTTTTTGACCTTTAAAAAGAGGAGCACCCATATATTTAATAGGGAGTTTTTGGTGTTTAAAGGTAGTGATTCTCAAGATATGATTGATTTTGTTATTAGAAATTTTAGAGGAGGTAATAAAGTAGTGCTTGCTTTCATTAATAGAAAAACCACTTTCTCTACCAAAATTATTTAAAAATTTATTAAATCTTTTGATATGATGAAAGGAAGCATTAGAAAAGATATTGAAATCATCAGTAAAGCTAAGATGAAAAATAGGGATACCACCAAGAGTTCTAAAGTACATGCTAAGATTGTTATTGAATAAATCACTTAAACTCATAGAAAGGTATTCCACATCAATAATAAACAAAGAAGGGGACAAAGGATCTCCTTGTCTCAAACCAAGAGAAGAAGGAAAAAACTTAAAGCTTCACCATTAAGAAGAATAAAAAAAAGGCATTATTAATATAGTTTTAATAAGGTTAATGAAATTATCAAAGAAACCAAATAAATGCAATATTTAAAAGGAAATCCCAAGAGATATTATCAAAGGTTTAAGAAATATCTAATTTAAAAAAAATGTTACCACCTCTAGTTGGAACATACAAATCATGAATAAGCTCTTGAGAAAGGAGAATGTGATCAGATATAGATCTCCCTCTAACAAAACCAGTTTGGTTGAGAGAGATAATTTTTTGAAGCATAGGACTTAGTCTATTAGTAAAAAATTTAGAAATCAATTTATTAAAGAAAGTGCAAAGACTAATAGGTTTGAAATCACTCTAAGAATCCAGATTATCTTTTTTAGGTATGAGAATAATGGAAGTGCTTGAAAAATATTTATGGAGAGGATTACTAATAAAGAAATCAGCAATAGCATCAACTAAGTCATGCTTAATAGTAGACCAACAATTTTGAAAAAATTGATTTGTATAACCCTATGGACCAGCAATGGAATCAATGTTAATGCTATTGAGAAGTTTACCAATCTCATCTTTAGTAGGAAACCTAGTAAGCCAATGATTGTCATCAATGGTAATAATAGAGGGCATCAAAAGTGAATTAGAAATAGCTTCATAAGAGTGGCTTTTGTTAAGCATATTTCTAAAGTGGTTAATAACAAAATCTTTAATTACATTAATATCAGTGATCCAATCTCCATTATCAATTTTAAATTTTTGGATAGAATTTAAAGCTCTCTTTTTATTAAATAAAGCATGAAAATACCAAGTATTCCTATCCCCATCAATAATATGTTTACTAGCAGGTTTTGGTCACCAATAGGTCTCTTCCATATTCAGATAATTAATAAGATTATCTTTTGCTTCATTTAAATCTTTAAGCTTAGAAGAATCAGTCAAAACAACATTTTCAAGATCACAAACCAAAAGTTCCATGTTTTTTATATTAGCAAAAAGATTTTTAAAACAAGGTTTGTTCCACCAAACTAAATTTTGTTTGAGCCTTTTAAGTTTAAACCATAATCTATGCATACCCCTAATCGAATTATCAGGATGTAAAGGGGCAATCCAATTAATGGCCATGACTTTAAGAAAATCTGAAAGCTTAATCCACATATTTTGAAATTTGAAAGAGGCCGAGGTGTTTAATCTTTTAGAGTTATCTTTAACAGAAACCAAAAGAGCAGCATGATCAGATAAAGTTCTACTCAAATGGTCAATAGAGGTAAGAGGCCATTGATTAATCCATTGATACTCAAAAAGAATTCTATCAAGATGTTTTTAGAGCTTAAAGTTTTGCCAAGTATAATTATAGCCTTTAAAACCAATGTTAATAAGATTGCAAACAAGAATCATATTTGAAAATTCTTCTATAAATGAATATTAAAAGAGAAACCACCCGTTCTTTCAGGTGAATATAGATTAGTGTTGAAATCACCCCCAACCAACCAGTTTTGTTAACAGAAATAGCAAAACTTCTCAAATTCTCCCAAAGAACATTTCCACCAGTTGTATTGCAAGAACCATAAACAAAAGAGCCAAGCACAAAAGAATCACCAAAAGAAATTTGAGCATTGACAACATGTTGAAGATCATCTAAAATTAAAACATTTAAGAAGCTATTATAAAAGCACCAAATTTTATTATTGATGTTAAAGAAAAAATTACTGAAACCAAGAATTCTAGCAATTTGATTGATTTTATCAGCATGTATAAGAGGTTCAATAATAATAAGTAAAGATATATTGTTAATTCTATAGAGATTTCTGATACGATTACGAATAGTGAGGGTGCCAATCCCACTAACATTCCAAATAAGAGAATTAAACATAAAAAAAATTGTAAAATGAAATTAAATGATAATAATAAAGAGAGAGAGAAAGAATAACAAATCCTCTCCTAAGCCAAAGATTGAAACAACACATTATTTATGTGAAGAGGATCCAGATCTAGTAGATCTAGCTAGATTAGGAGGTTGCATCTTAGACTTCTTAGTTTCCTTTTTAAAGACAGTTCAAATATTTCTATTTTTATCCAAAGTGTAACCATCGAAATAAGATTGATTAGGAATATTATTAATAGGACAATGATCAGCAAGAACATCTCTAATCATAACTTCCCCCCTCTTCCAAATTAGCATTTTGTTGAAAAATAGGATTAGAATGAAGATCAATCTTGGAATTAGGGGAAGGAGAAGAAATTATACCATTCAAAGCATAATTAGCAATGTCAGAATCAGTGTTTTGCTCAAGAATTTTAGCAGCATTCAAGTTTTCATTTAAAACCTCATTCCCATCAATTAATGTCGACTAAGAAACAAGAATAGACTCATTAGAGAATGAATCATCATTTTTTTCAGTCTCTATGAATATGGAATTAGCCATAATAGGCATATTCTCATGTAAAGAAAGGTTGTTGGACAAATCAACTTTTTCAACATTATTAGTACCTTTGTCATGGTTGGAATGAGAAGTGAAACAACAATTTTAGGAACATTAGAAGATTCCAAAGAATCTGACCTAATATCAACATTTAAGTTAATTTTAGGCACAAAAATAGCTTTATTAACTTTATTAGTAGCTAATTTAGAGTTAAGATCATTCAAAATTTTCTTTTTAAGATGCGGGTGAATAACAAAACACTCCAAATTATCATGACCACGTATCTTGCAATGGGAATAAAAAATTGGAAAAATTTTAAATTCGACCTTTTGTAAATAACTAAACTTTTTAGATTCGATCCAGAAATCCTTAGGATATTTTTTAGATATGTCAAGTTCAACCAACATACGAGGAACTGAGAGACGAGATCTCACAGCGATCTCCTGCTCAATTTGGAGCGACCGACTGAAAAGAGCCCTGATAGTAAATTAAACCTGGTGGGTAACATAGTGGATTCTCATATTTGGAAGAGCTAACCACATAGGAACAGTAGGTAATTCCTCCTTTAAACCAAAAAGGGGATACCAATTCAACAAATGAATTTGACAATTAAAGAAAAAATAAGATCGACGTGAGAAAACTCTTGAATAATCCAAATCATTCATAAGTTAAATCAGAATATGTCTTGGATCAATCAAGCTAATAGAGAAAGCACCTAAAAGTTTAAGGTTATGGAAAAAAAATTAGATCTTATCCAAATTTGGCTATCGTAAAGAAATTTTTCCAATCAAAGTTAATTTGGAAGGTTTTGCATGCATTTTGACATCAAGATCTGAACACATGATCGCAGGCATAACTCAAAAAGAAGTCAAAATAAGAATCATCAAGTCAGAAGAGGTAGTGCTCTTACCAAAAAGTGCATCTTTAAAGGATTTAATAGCAAGAATGACATTAGGTTTAGGGATCCCCACAAAATATGATGCCCTAGCTAGATCATCCAAAATGGAAGAAATAAGCCACAGTTTGAGGTCACCACAGCCATAATCAGAAGAGACACATCACACGAGCAGCTAGAGATTGAAAAAAAATCTAGAAATAAGTTGAGAATGATGAAGGATCCACCAAAAATGTAAGAAGGGGACGCGTTGATGAAGGGGAAAATGAGATTGCTAGAGCACCACAAGGGAGGGGGGGGGTTCGGGGTTTCAGTTTATTTTATTTAGTTTAGTTTTTATTTTATTTTTAGTTTAGGTTTATTTAATTTAAGTTTAGTTTATTTATTTAGGTTTATTTAAGTTTATTTTAGGTTTATTTAGTTTAGGTTTTATTTAGGTTTATTTAGTTTAGTTTAGTTTAATTAGGTTTAGATTCAGGGTTTAGGGTTTAAGGTTTAGGTTTTTAGGGTTTAGGGTTTAAGGCTTAGGGTTTAGGGTTTAGGGTTTAGGGTTTTTAAGGTTTAGGATTTAGGGTTTAGGTCTTAGGATTTAGGTTTATTTTAGGTTTTAGTTTAGGGTTTAGGGTTTTTGGGTTATTTTTTTTAACAAAGAACAAATTCATATTCGATATTTCATCTTTTTGATTTCATCGACCAAGTAACGTACCAAGTTTTTTAAGACACGAGCAACAACATAGATAAAAAATGAGCACGCTTAGAGCAAATCAAAAACCCTAGATAAATAGAACCATCTCTACTATAAAGACATAATTCCATAAGCAGCAAATCAAAACAACAACTGCTCTCGCTTAATTCCCATCAAAACCACCCTGGCCTATTGAGTAGCGACATCCACCATCATATCCCCGACCTCTCCCTCCACCACCACCATGGTCATGACCTCCATTGCTCCTCCCACCTCATAACCACCACTACTCTGACGACCACCTCCATATCCACCAACACCTCCAGATTCCCCACCACCACTGTGATAACTGGCCCCTCTACATTCGCCTCCACCGATATATCTAGACTTAGCTTCATTCATGATGATGTTCCTGCCATCAAGGTTCTGACCATTCTTAGGGTCTAGGTTTAGTTTTAAGTTTATTAGGTTTTATGGTTTAGGTTTATTTTTAAATTTATTTAGTTACTTTAGGTTTAGGTTTAGGATTTGGGGTTTAAGGTTTTTTAAGGAAGTTTATTAGGTTTAGGTTGTGGTTTAGGTCTTAGTGGGGTTTATGCTTTTAAGATTTAAGGTTTATGGTTAGGGTTTAGGGTTTAAGGTTTAGGGTTTATGGTTTAGGGTTTAGGGTTTTTAGGGCTTAGGGCCTCATGAGTGGAGGGTTTATAATTTAGGGTGGTTTAGTATTTAGCCTGGGAAGGTCTGGGGTTTAGTGTTTAGATCCACCATTTAAGGCCCATGGTTTAGGGTTTAGGCCTGTGGTAGGGTTTAGGGTCAGTGGGGCTCAGTAGGGATCATGGTTTCAGTGGTTTAGTGGCCTAGTTTTGAGTTGGGAGAGGGCCTGGGCTCAGGGCCTGGGGTTTTGTGGTTGGGCTCAGGCCTGTGGATTTAGTTTCAGGGTTTAGTGTCCAGGTCAAGGTAAGGTTTAGTTTTGAAAATAAAATTTAGTAAACCAAGAGTTAATGATTATTTACTTATTATTTATTTATTTTTTTATTTTATTTTATTTTATTTAGGTTTATTTATTTTTATTTAGTTTAGTTTATTTATTTTAAGATTATTTATTTTATTTTAGGTTTTTTATCTTAGTTTATTTTTTAGGTTTAGGTTTAGGTCTATTTTTAGTTTAGTTTTATTTTGATTTTATTTTTTTGGTTTAGGTTTTATTTCTTATTAGATTTAGGTTTAGGTTTTTATTTTATTTTTTTAGGTTTAGGTTATAGGTTGTTATTTTAGGTTTTATTTTTTAGTTTAGGCTAAGGTTTATTTTTAGCTTATTTTATTTTATTAAGTTTAGGTATAAGTTTAGATTTAGTATGATTTAGGTTTAGGTTTGTGTTTTATTTATTTTAGTTTTGTTTATTTTAGTTTAGGTCACAGTTTATTTTATTTTGTTTATTTTATATTTATTTTAGGTTTTGGTTTTTCGTAGTTTAGGGTTTAGGTGTTATTTTTTTATTTACTTTTAGGTTTATTTTTAAGGTTTAGGTTTTTATTTAGTTTTCAATTTATTTTATATTAGGTTTTATTTTATTTTAGGTTTAGTCTTTATTTTATTTTGGTTTTTTATTTTTAGGTTTATTTTGTTTTTTTAGTTTAGTTTAGGTTTTTATTTATTTTATTTTATTTTAATTTTAATTTTCTATTTTATTTTATTTTTAACTTTAGCTTTAGCTTTAGGTTTATGTTTTAGCTTAGATTTTTATTTTATTTTTTTATATAGGTTTAGGTTTTAAGGTTTATGGTTTATGGTTTATGGTTTAGGGTTTTAGGGTTTGTGGTTTAGGGTTTAGGGTTTAATGTTTAGGGTTTAAGGTTTTTAGAGTTTAGGGATTAAGGTTTATCTTTTATGTTTAAGGTTTTGGTTTTAGTTTAGGGTTTAGGGTTTAGGGTTTAATGTTTAGGGTTTAAGGTTTTTTTTAACAAAGTTTAGTTTTTAGGGATAAGGGTTTAGGGTTTAAGGTATGTTTGGTTTAGGGTTTAGGGTTTTTAGAGTTTAGGATTTAGGGTTTAGGGTTTAGGTTTTAGGTTTTAGGGTTAGGGTTCAAGATTTAATTTAGGGTTTTGAGTTTTTGGAATTTGATTTTTTAATAGAGAACAAATTCAGATTCAACATTTCTTCTTTTCAATTTCATCAACCAAGTAACACACCAAGTTTTCTAAGACATAAGCAACAATATAGATAAAAAATGAGCATGCATAGTGAAAATCAAAAACCTTAGATAACTAGAACCATCTCTACTATAAAGACATAGTTCCATAAGTAGCAGATAGGATCAATTGTTCTTAAATTTCTCCAGCTCCCATCAAAACCACCCCGACCTCTCGAGTAGCGGTATCCACCATCATATCCTCGATCTCTCCCTCCACCACCACCATGGCTGTAACCTCCGTCACTCCTCTCACATCCATAACCACCACTGCTCTGACCACCACCTCCATATCTACCAACACCTCTAGATCCCCCACCACCATTGTGATAACCATCTCTTCCGCCTTCGCCTCCACCACTAGATCTAGACTGAGCCTAGTTGACGGTGATGTTCCTGCCATCAAGGTTCTGCCCATTCTTAGGGTTTAGGTTTAGGTTTAAGTTTATTAGGTTTTAGGGTTTAGGTTTATTTTTTAATGTATTTAGTTACTTTAAGTTTAGTTTTAGGGTTTAAGGTTTAGGGTTTAGGGTTTAGGGCTTTAGGTTTTATGCTATTAGGGTTTATGGTTTAGGGTTTGGGTTTAGAGTTTAGGTTTTAGTGTTTAGAGTTTAGGGTTTATGGTTTTAGGTGTAGGGTTAGTTTAGGGTTTACAATTTAAGGTTTAGAGTTTAGGGTTTTATGGTTTAGGGTTTAGTATTAAGGGTTTAGGGTTTTTTTTAGGAAAGTTCAAATTTTATTACCATAAATGGAAAAGATATCGTGTCCTTAAAAGGAGTAAAGCTCTAAAATTCTACTACTCTCAGAGCTACAAGAAACTTAAAGAGCTAAACTTCCATCTAAGTACATTAGAAAAAGAAAACAAAATAAAAGAGCAAATACAATAGCTAAAAGGATAAGAGAAAAATACAAAGTAAGACTAAAATAAATCCTGATAATAGTAAAAGAATGAGTCAGCAGTAGTTCATGATTTCTTTGAAAAAGCAAGATAAGAAAGATCCACAATAACAACACCTGGGTTGAGTGAGTAATGACCATTCCCTCTGTAAAGTTCCAACCGGTAAAAGAAATCTATAACACATTACAAAGGCAAAAGTCATAGCTAAAAAGGATAAGGATAAATAGAGGAAATGGACAGAGCTGAGAAAGAGAAGGCTTAGGCTCATTTAGGATAATCTCAAGGGGCAACAATACATATGGGCATCCAAACTTCATAAAGAAGGATTACAATCATATGTAATGCTACCAACCAGAGGGAAGAGGTGAGTAACATCAAAGCCATCATAACCAATATACCTGATACATGCAAACATCCAAGGCCAGCAGTCCATAGAGTTCTAGATCCCAATTCATTTAACAAAGAGCAAACCGCCAATAGTACCATTATCCAAATACCCATCCAAGCTATAAACCAAGAAAACCATAACCAACCGTCAGCAAAAACCAGACCCATGCCAATTAATAAAGAAATAGATAACAAAACCTAGATAAGAGCCCTCAATGGAAAGTCCTGACAAGTTGTAGTCACCAAGCCAAACGAGGGAGAGCAACCACAGATGACTAGATAGCTCAAAAATGAAACTATCTACTGAAGGAAACGTAAGTTGCCGCCAGTGCAAATCACCAGAAGACAAAATAGCCACATAGAAGGGGGCCAAAGAGAGCAACCAACCACCAGAAACCAACAAGTCCAATCCAAAAGGATCAACAAAGGTTTGGCCAGCACAACAAAAGCCTCTAGCAAGTTATTCAAGAAGAAGGAAAAGACCAACAAAGAAAAAATAAAAAAACCATGATTCTAAGGACAACTAAAATTCCTCCAACCAAACCAGCTAAGTAAAAATGCCATAAGGCATCCACCAGAAAATAACCCATCATAAGTAACCAACAAAGGAAGCATCCCCAACAGCCAAAGAAAACTAGAAAAAAATAAAGTACCACACAATAGAGGCCCAAAAAAGCTCAATAACCATAAATAGGCAACAACAGTAGCTAGCCAGGACCTGTCAAAAAACCAAACTTTCCCAACAACAAAGACTAAACTGGCATGTAGCATAACAATAATACAAAATGTGTTGCAAACAACGTACCTAATTAAGGCTAATTCCAGGAGAATAAACAAATGCAAAACCAAGGAAAAAAGAAGATTCCAGCCATAAACGACAAGGAACTGGGAGGAAAACCCAAAAAAGAAGCCAAGAAATTCTCCAAAAGAGGGCATAGAAAAGAAACAACCAACAGTAGTTCCCACTAAGAAGGCCACCCATCCAACCATGAAAACTAGTAAAAAGTAAGTCGAGTTCAAGAGGAGAGTAAACAAACCAACTAGTGTAGAAAAAGAATAAAGCCAGAGAAGAAACCATCTCATCCACCAACAACCAAAGTAACAAGGCAGAGAAGACATCAACCACCAGGATGAAAAAACCAAGCCAACCCAGACTAGAAAGAGAGTAACCACTAGGTAGCAACCATAAGGCCAACCCAAAATCTAGAGGTCAAAATAAAACCCATCTTAGGCCAAAAAGTGAAAAAAAGTTTAGGGTTTAGGGTTAGAGTTTAGGGTCTAGGGTTTATGTTTTAGTGTTTTGGCTTTTGGGTTTAGGGTATTGATGGTTTAGGGTTTAGGGTTTATGGTTTAATGTTTAGGGTTTAGGGTGGCTTTGGGTTTTGGGTGGGAGTGTTTAGGGTGCGTGAGTAGTGTAGTTAGTTTAGGTTTTAGTGTTTAGGATTTATAGTTTAGGGTTTAGGGATTATGGTTTAGGATTTTAGGGTTTAGTGGTGATTTTTAATGTTCAGGACTTAGGGTTTAGGGTTTAGTGTTTATTTTAAGTTTAGGTTTTTTAAAAATTTACTAAACTAGTAGGTTTATGTTTATTTAGTTTATTTTATTTTTTATTTTTATTTGTCTTTATTTATTTACCTTGTTTATTTATTTTAGGTTTATTTATTTTAGTTTAGGTTTTTATTTTAGTTTATTTTTTAAGTTTATATTTATTTTTTAGGTTAGTTTAATTTTTATTTTATTTTTTAGGTTTAGGTTTTAGGTTTTTATTTTAGGTTTATTTTTATGTTTTAGTTTTAGTGGTTTATTTATTTTTTAATTTATTTTATTTTATTTTTGGATTTTATATTTTATTTTAGGTTTAGGTTTAGATTTTATTTATTTTAGTTTAAATTTAGGTTTCTTTTATTTTGTTTATTTTAGGTTGAGATTTTTTTTAGTTTAGGGTTTAGGTTTTATTTTTTATTTATTTTTAGGTTAATTTTTTAGGTTTAGGTTTTTATTTAGTCTTTATTTTACTTTATTTTAGGTTTATTTTGTTTTTTTGGTTTAGTTTATGTTTTTATTTATTTTATTTTAGTTTATTTTTTATTTTTTATTTTATTTTACTTTTAGGTTTAGGTTTTAGTTTTGGTTTATATTTTATTTTATTTTTCTATTTTATTTAGTTGAGGTTTTATTTATTTATTTTATTTTTAGGGTTTAGGAAAAGAAAAGGAAAGAGAAAAGAAAAGAAAATAAAAGTGAGCAGAAATAGACATGGAGGAGGAAGTGGAGCCTAACATTGGAATCCACCCACAGTTTATTACTCCATTCGAACATATGGGTAGGACGACCTGACCTCCACCATGCAGAGGAAGAGGCTAGTTCAGAGGCAGTCCCAGGGGTGGAAAACCTCATTATTGGCCACCCAATAGAAGATATGTCCTAGCTACAAAGCAATACACATGCCATCCATATAGACTTAAAATATAGTTCATAGGATGAGTCTTATATGGTTAGCACACCAACTAGCTCTTCTTAATAGTAGATTCCTTTAGAGGTGACACTTGAACCAGATAGTAATGAGGACCAGGCTCCAAAGCAAAGCATAAGTGTATCCAAGTTTATATGTGAAACGTTTCGGTATCAGTTGGGAACCTTAGCTCTAACCCCACTTTCCTCTAAAAAAATTGAGGGTTTGGTAGTTAAGGATGCCCCTAAGTTATCCACAGGTGTGAAGACTCAGAGGTTCTTTCTGGGAGCATCATCCTCAAGTCAAGAAGTTGACGTAGAACTTGAGGATGATTCATATAAATATTTAATAGAATTACCTTTTGATTGTTACTTGCCTTGTGTTCATAATTTAACAAAGAAAGGGTTAATCCCAAATACTTGGTCAAAGCACAAGTCTGACTACTTCGAAAGAATATGGAAGACCAAATGCAAAAGCTCTCAATCAAGACTGGGACTAGGTTTCAGTACTGTGGGTACAGTCAATGATGATGATTACTGCTTAGTCATCACCAATCATTTAGAATTTGATAGGTTCTTTTCAAATCACATTAACTCATATGAGGAGCTATGCTTAGAAACATCAAATGATTTAGATGATTTTGAAGTCAAAGATGCACCGCCAGAGTTTGAAGAAGAGATCAAGTCAACCATCAACGAGCTCAAGGGAATCCTCTTAGGAACTGAAGAAGATCCACGCCCGATATACATCAGTTCTTTGTTGAATGAAATTGAAACTAATGACTTAGTTAGTCTATTAACTGAGTTTAAGTAGTACTTTGCATGGAGTTATGAAGGGATGCCAACATTGGCTCCTGATATAGCAGTCCATAAACTAGCAATAGAGCCTACTGCTAACCCTATGAAGCAGGCTTCTAGACACATGCGATTAGACATAGAATAATAGGTCATTTCTAAAGTAAATAAACTAATCTAAGTTGGCTTCATCTGGGAAGAAAAATACCATACCTGGTTAGCCAATGTCATCCCAGTTAAGAAAAATAATGGCCAAATTCCCATATGCATTGAATTTAGGGATTTAAATAAGGCATGTCCAAAAAATAAATTTTCACTACTAATCCAGGAGCTGATGGCAGACATTGCCTCATCTCATGCAGTCTTCTCTTTCATGGATGGCTCATCTAGATATAACTAAATAAAGATTGCGCTTGAAGATGAAAGAAATAGTGCTTTTAAAACCCCGATCAAAATATTTTGCTATAAGGTCATGCCTTTCAGCCTTAAAAATGTCGATGCTACATACCAATGGGCTATGACTCGAATATTTGATGAACTCATTCGTTATCAAGTAAAGTGCTATGTTGATGATCTTGTGGTCAAAATTAAAGAAATGGAAGACCATCTTTTTGACTTGAGAGTATTTTTTGAATTGTTAAGATAATTTAACCTCAACATGAATCCCCTGAAGTGTGCATTCGGAGTAGCTTCAGGGAAATTCCTTGGGTTTGTTGTCTGACACTATGGAATTGAAATCATTCGGAGAAGATCCAAGTGATATTAGAAATGTCACCCACTAAAAGATTAACTCAACTCAAATTAATCCAAGGGTGGTTTCCATATCTAAGATGTTTTATATCATACTTATTGGGAAGATGTCAGCCATTCTCAGCACTTATCAAAAAGGATGCCAATTTCAACTTGAATGATAAGTGTGAGCATGCCTTCGAAGAAATCAAGCATTACCTGATGAAACCACTGATTCTAGCAACCCCTATCCTAGGCAAGCCACTAAAACTTTACACTGATGCATTAGATGACTCCCTTGGTGCTTTATTGGCCCAAGTCAATGATGAAGGAAAGGAAAACACACTCTACTGCCTCAGCCATCATCTAATCTCTACTGAAGCTAATTATCCACCCATTAAGAAGTATTGCCTAGCTTTAATCTTTGCATCCCAAAAGCTACAACACTACATGCTTCTTCATAAAGTGAACTTAATCTCTAAGATCAATCCACTATAGTATCTCATGACACGGCCGACGCTATCCGGATGATTGGCACAACGGTCCATTATCCTCGTTGTTTGACATTACCTTCATACCCTTCCATGCTGACATTACCTTTGTACCCCTCCATGTGGTGAAAGGACAAGTGTTAGTGGATTTCTTAGTAGAACACCCACTTCTTGCTGACTTTCCACTTAGTGATCATCTCCCCGATGAACAAATCATGAACTTAGGGGATACTAGCATTCACTGCTGGGAGATGTACTTTCATGGTACAGGTTCCTCTCAAAGTGGAGAAAAACCATAATCTACTATTCCAAGAAAGGCAGTTGTAGCAATAGTTCTCTTAATTCCAGACCGCGATGTGATGTGATTCTCATATAATTTTTCCAATCATTGTGCCAACAATGAAACCAAATATGATGCTCTAATTGTCAGTCTAGAGTTAGTTATTATGCTAAAAATCTAGAACTTCAACATCTTCAGGGATTCTCAGCTAGTTATCACCCAAATCACTGGGTCATATAAGGTTATAAAGCCCAAGCTCCATCACTACCATAAGTAGACCATGGAGTTATTGGCCCAAATCCTAGAGGTTGCCAATTATAGGATTACTCGAGGAGAAAACATTGTAGCATATGTTTTACCCAAGATTGCCAAGAAGTTGGCATGTCCTAAGGATGAGTCCAAATCATAAAGGTCTAAAATAGATAAGTATTATCACTTATCAATATTAAACTCATCAAAATGTACCCTATCTAAGGGAAGGTTTCCATTTCCAAGAAAGATGAGGAGTTAGATTGGAGGAAACCATTCATGGATTACATAAATAAAGGCAAACTACCTCAAGAGAAGTCCCAAGCCCATCAGAAGAAGCAGAGGGCACTTTCCTACCATCTTATGGATGGTGTCTTGTACCGACAATCTTTCGATCATATGTGGTTACGTTGTTTAGACAAGCACAAAGCCCATAAGATCATGACTCAGGTATACTCAGGATTATGTGGAGCCAATTAATCCAGTCTGAAGATGAAAGCCAAGATCAAGAGACTAGGATATTATTGGTCATTGATGATCAAATATTACATGGATATGACTAGGTGATGCCACCAATGTCAAATACACAGTGTGGTCCTACACCAAACACCCAACATTCTACATCCTACATTAGCCTCATGGTCATTCGAGTGTTGGGGTACCGACATAGTGGGTCTGATTGATCCTCTTACTTCCAAGGGTCATCAGTTCATCTTAGCTGCTACTGACTACTTTTACAAATGGTGAAGGTGATTCCACTTAGAAAAGTTATAGTTTAGCATATGCTTCAGTTTTTTAGAAACCCATAATGTATATATATTCGAAGTGCCCCGATGAATTATATCTAATAATGGTACTGCATTCAAGACCATCGAGACCAACAACTTTTCCCGGAGACACAGCATAAATTGGAGATATTATACCATCAACTACCCAAGGGCAAATAGCTTAGTAGAAGCCTTCAAAAAAACTATCATTTAAAAACTAAAGAAGACACTCAATAATAACAAGCGATAGTGGCATGAGCAGTTAGTTGAAGCCTTGTTGGCCTACCACACCACATATAGAACTCAAACTCAGTATACTCCTTTCTCCTTAGTGTATGGGTTCAAGCTGTTCTAACATTAGAGGTCCAACTCCCATCACTAAGGATAGTTATGGGTAGCAAGATCACAACAGAGCAAAATGCCAAGTTGCAGTTTGAAGAACTTAAAAGTTTGGATGAGAGACACCTACGGGCATGCTAAAACCTCGAGTTGTGCAAAGTTAAGATGATTCAAGCTCACAACAAGTTGGAACATCCTAGGGCTTTTCAAGTAAGAGAGCTTATTTTAGTTCTAAGGAGTCTGATTGTTTCTCGTCGTAAGATGGGAGGCAAGTTTGAAACCACTTGGGAAGGCCCTTTTGCCATAAAGAAGGCCTACCAAGGAGGATCTTATTAGCTTATTAATCATAAGGGAGAGTGCCCAATTTTTCTAACCAATGGGCTCTACTTAAAGAGATATTATAAATCATTTTTCATAAAAATTATCATCAATGAAAATCCCATTTTGAATTCGGTCTCTTCCATGTTGAAAGTATTCTTATTTACGAATCCACCATGATGTGTTTAGGGTAGGTGTAAGGAACCAGAGCAATATCATATCCTTCATTGACACAACACAAACATAAACTACACACAAACATATAAAATAAACACATATCTTATCTCAGACTACTTTGAGTTGAGATAATGCCCCCAATGACACTCACTTAGTAGCTGCTCTAGGTCAGGTTGACATGCTACCCTGCTAGTGTGTCACCCCATTGGTCTTCTTACTTTAGAGGATGTAAATCTGCTACACTTTCCTTCCTTACTTGCCCACTACACACCGATGAGAGCCTTGTTAGTTTGGTAAGCCTTACTGTGTGGCTATCAAGCTACCTCATGTTGGCTTCGTTAAAGAGGATGTTAGTCTGCTATGCTTTCTTCTTGGATTAACCTTTGTGCACTGACTTGGTTGAGTATATTTGAGGTTTAGGATAAGTACCCTAGTAGCTCCTTCCCTCTTGATTGCTTCAAGTCTAGGTCAAGTCCTTCATTGGGACTCCGCCCTTAGTAGTCGCTCTAGGTTAGATATCATCTGTCCCTCTGACGGCAGACTATCCCGATGATCAGTTCAGCTTGGAAAGATGTAAGCCTACACGTTTTCTTTCCAAATTGATTGTTGTACACCGATGGGCACCTTAAGTTGTTTGGTTCTCACTATGCTGATAGATACACCTTAGGTTGGTTGGTTCTCGCACCATAGGATACACCACTCATGGCAGATGTAAGTTTTCTATGATTTCTCTTTGAGTTGACCACTGTACACCTATAGGCTTCCTTTTCAGGGCTCAACATAATGGTCCTAACAACACCTCCCCTATTGGCACTATATTTGGATCACGTCCTTTATGATCCCATTTAGACACTACCCGGGTTACTATCGATTGACAGCTCTTTCATAGCCACTGGTTGGAGAATCTATCCTATGGATGTGCAGATTCTCTCTTGGTCCAAGAATCTAAGACAGGTCAAGGCAGACATGGCCCTTTATCAATGTGTTCCCTTGTACACCAACAGAGTCCATGCAAATATATAAATATAATATACATTGACTTATGGATTAGGAGGACACCCATAGCAGTACTTTTTCCCAAGCAAGTATCCTATTTTTAGTGCAATGTCAGCAAAACTCCTTATAGGAATCATCTAACTACTCTTGAGTTGATATAAATCCCCAGTGGCATCCACTCAAAAGTTGCCCCTAAGTCAGGTTCGATTTATTATGCTACCAACATGTCACCCCAACGGTTGTTCCCTGCTTTTGAAGATCTAAGTCTGCTATGCCTTCTTCCTAGCACAGTCGTTACATGCCAAAAGGCAACCCCTTAGGTTGGCTAGCTCTACCCCAGGGCCAGTAGACTATCCTTTTGGATTTGTAAATTTGAAATAGGACAAGTTCGATATAGCCCCTTCTCAATATGTCCATCACACACTGACATGGACAAAAAATTAAATCTATCAAATTTGACCAAGCTCACATCTTCAGCGGATATGCCCTCAATTTGAAATCAAACTAAACCAAACAAACCATATCAAATCACATGAAATTAAGATAAAATTAATCCTAACTACTTTTTTGTTAACATAAGTTCCCAGCGACATTCACTCTATAGTTGCCCTAGGTAGCATCGATTTGTTGTGCATCCAATAGGTCACCGTAGTAGTTATTCCTCGCTTTAGAAGATGTAATTGCACACTGAAAGACAACCCCTTTGGTTGGCTAGCTCTACCCTACAGCCAGTAGACTATCCCTTTGGATTTGTAAACCTATGGTAGGTCAAGGTTGATATAGCTCCTTCTTAGTGGATCCATCGTACACTAACTGGGCCTATACATGAACTCAGATGAAATTAAACACAATTTTATTTTCTTGAATGGAGTTAAATCATACTCTTCTCCCTAGTGGATCCCCAAATAATACATAAACAAGTCAAGCAAATAAATCAAATTTAAAACCAACCTCCCTAGCGGAGCCAAATTATACCAACTCCCCTAGTAGAGTCTAAATCAAAGAAATCCAACCAAACTCTTATCCCTAGTGGATACATCCCCAAACAAATATATGAAATCAAACTCAAATTTTAATCCCCAGCGGATAGCCCGGACCTACTTCCCTAGTGGAAGGTTCATATACCCGATCCCCAGTGAACTCGAGCCCATATCTCTAGTAGATATGCCTCCACATCAATTAAAACAAAAAAAATTAAAGTTTATTCGATCTTAATCCTTGGTGGATTATAAATTCTTATCCATAGTGGATCTTCTTTCCACAAATCATATAATCAAATCAAATTCAAACCTTATCCCCGCATATTTTCTTCTTCTATGCCCTCGACATAGACCCCTCATATGTAATATCCAATGCATGTGTGATTCCCTAGCGGATCTTCCAGCATGTCCTTGACATGTAATTCTCATCAAATCTTATTTCTTCTCTTATGCACACCTTTAATACTTCAACCAAAAGCCTTACAATGTATTCATTCAAATTACATCATCTTCTCTTATGCACACCTTTAATACTTCAACCAAAAGCCTTACAATGTATTCATTCAAATTACATCATCTTAACATTGTAATCAACATTTTATGATTTGTGATTGTGCAAGCTCAAACTAACTATACAATATCATGCTAAACATATTATAGTGTGAATTAACACACTACATTATATTATAATATATGATGTTATATTATAATTTGCTATGATATAATATATTGTCTAACATTACACTTGATTATAATCACTTAAAAGAACAAATAATAAAATTTTCTCAAAATATGAATAATGTTCATTTTGGATGTAAAATTGTTATTTTTCTATTAGAAATTGTGCAAAATAGCATTATTTTGGTGTTGCTTCTTGGTGTGTGCCATGTATTTGGAAAAATTCTTCTATCTCAAACCTCAAATTAACATTTTTGTGAGTTTTGACCAAATGTATTATAAAAATGTAAAACATACTAAAATGTACAATAACATTTAGTAACACACTACCACATTCATATATATATATGTGAAGTTGTATTATTATGTACATTATATTTTAATATGCTTTCATATAATATATTATTTTACATTACACCTTAAAATGAATCACTTTCAACAAAAAAATTATAAAATTTTGTTGAGAAATGAACATTTATTTTGGATGCAAAATAACATTCTTTTGATTAAATGACACACCATTGCACACCCTAATGATGTTCCCTAATGCTTACCTTAAATTTGGCTAAATCCCATCATCTGAGTGTATAAATCAGTATTATTATGAATTATACCAGTACAAACTCTACTACATCATACTATAATAAACTAAAAAATGCTAAATAATAACTAGTAATACACAATAGTATGTTATAATGCATGATGGTACACTATGCTATGGCATCCTATATTATAATACAATATAACATATTATATTATATTATATTTCATATCACATCACAAGGGATTGCCTAAGATAAAAAAATCATAAAATTAGTCTAAACAGTAAAAAACTATATATTTGAGTTATTTCAGTTACATATTTTAAATTAAAACAATGTATTATGATTCCATGCTTTAGCTATTATGAATTTGGCTAAATTCCACCATTTTATAGTCTAAATCAACATTTTAATAAATAATGCTAGTGTAGGCTCGATTGCATGATTGTAAAATAATAAAACAATTTAAAATGCACATAATAATATATTATGATTTATGATGCTATACTATGCTACAACAAATAATATTTATTTTGAACATAAAATCTTACTTTTTAGACTACAAGTGGCATAGTACACCATTGGTACTACAACCTAATTCTCACTTCAAATTTAACAAATTACATCATCTAATTTATTAAAATAATATTTTTATGATTTATATTAATATAGACTATAAGGCACAATACCATAATATACAAAAAGATTTTAAAACATCTCATAACATCCCAAAACATGTCACTACATGCTCAAATATATGATGCTACATTATACTATAATATATGGTATTATAATATGATTAGGGCTAGGGTTTAGGGTATTCAAATCTCTAATAGTGAAGGGAAAGTCTCTTGAATACATTTCTTTAACTACCATAACTATGTTAGGATTAGGTCATTTTATATATCTACTCCTAATGACTTCTGTATTCAAGTTTAGAGTTTAGGGTTTAGGGTTAAAGTTTGTGGATAGTTTAGGGTTTAGGGTTTAGAGTTAATTTAGAGTTTTAGGTTTTGGGTTAAGGGTTTAGAATTTATGGTTTAGTGTTTAGGGTTTATGGTTTTTAGGGTTTAGGATTTAAGTATTAGGGTTTAGGGTTTAGGTTTAGGGTTTAAGTTTTAGTTTAGGGTTTAGGGTTTAAGGTTTTTTTAACTAAGAATAAATTCAAATTCAAAATCTCTTCTTTTTGATTTCATCAACCGAGTAGCACACCAAGTTTTCTAAGATACAAGAGATGGCATCGATAAAAATTGGGCACCCATAGAGCAAATCAAAAATCCTAGATAAGTAGAACCATCACTAATGTGAAGACATAGTTCTATAAGTAGCAGATTGAATTGGACATTCTTCAGTTTCTCCAATTCCAATTAGAACCACCCTCGCCTCTCGAGTAGTGGGATCTGCCATCATATCCTTAATCTCTCCCACTACTACCACTATGATTGTAACCTCTATCGCTCCTCCCACCTCCATTACCACCACTGCTCCGACCACCACCTCCATATCCACCAGCACCTCCAGATCCCCCTCCACCACTACGATAACCACCTCCTCAACCTTCTTCTCCACCGCTAGATCTAGACTAAGCCTAGTTGATGGTGATGTTCTCAGGCCAAGGTTCTCGCCCATTCTTATGTTTGGGTAGTGGGCATGTGGTTTAGGGTTTAGTGTCAGGGTTTAGGGTTACTTTAGAGTTTAGGGTTTAGGGTATAGTGTTTGGGGTTTAAAGTTTAGGGTTATAGGTTTTATGGTTTAGGGTTTAGGGTTTAGAGTTTAGGGTTTAAGGTTGTGGTTTAGGTTTGTTAGGGTTGTGTTTTTAGGTTTAGGGTTTGTGTGGTAGGGTAGGGTTTAGGGTTTGGTTAGAGTTTAGGTTTAGGGTGGGGTTTAGGGTTTAGGGTTAGTTTTGGGGGTTTAGGAGTTTTAGGATTTGTGGTTTTTTTAATTAAGCAACCCAGGTTTAGGTTTATAGTTTATTATATTTTTTTTATTTTTTTATTTATTTAGGTTTATTTTATTTTTTATTTTATTTAGTTTATTTATTTTAGTTTATTTATTTAGTTTTAGGTTTTTTTATTTTAGTTTATTTTGGTTTAGGTTTATTTTTAGTTGATTTTATTTTATTTTAAGTTTAGGTTTTATTTTTATTTTAGGTTTAAGTTTTATTTTATTTAGGTTTTATTTTTTATTTTATGTTTATTTTAAGGTTTTATTTTTTAGTTTAGGTTTACATTTATTTTTAGATTATTATTTTTATTTAGTTTATGTTTAGGTTTAGCATTAGATTATTTTAAGTTTAGGATAAGTTTTATTTGTTTTAGTTTAGTTTATTTTAGTTTAGGTTTAGGTTTAATTTATTTATTTTATTCTATTTTTATTGAGGTTTAGTTTTTTTTAGTTTAGGGTTTAGGTTTTATTTTTTATTTATTTTAGGTTTTATTTTTAAGTTTAGGTTTTTGTTTAGTTTTTATTTTATTTTAGGTTTATTTTATTTTTATTTTAGATTTAGTTTTTATTTTATTTAACTTTCTTATTTTATAGTTTAGTTTAGGTTTTTATTTATTTTATTTTAGTTTAGTTTTTAGTTTTTATTTTATTTTCTTTTTTGTTTTCGGTTTAGGTTTTAGTTTATGTTTTTATTTTTTTTTATTTTTTATATTTTGGTGTAGGTTTTTTTATTTAATTTATTTTTAGGTTTTATTTAGTTTAGGTTTTTAGCTATTTATGATTTAGGGTAGGGTTTAGGGTTTGGGGTTTAGGGTTTAGTTTTTAGAGTTTAGGGTTTAGGTTTTAAGTTTTGGGTTTAAGTTTAAGTTTATGAGTTAAGGTTTTTTTTAACAGAGAACATATTCAGATTCAACATTTCTTCTTTTTAATTTCATCAATCAAGTAGCACCCCAAGTTTTCTAAGACACAAGCAACAACATAGATAAAAAATGAGTATCCATAGGGCAAATCAAAATCCCTAGATAAGTAGAATTCCATAAGCAGCAGATTGAATCGACCGTTCTTTAGTTTCTCTAGTTCCCATCAGAACCACCACCTCTTCTCGAGTAGCGGGATCCACCATCATATCCTTGATATTTCGCTCCGCCATCACCATGGCTGTAACCTCCATCGCTCCTCCCACCTCCATAACCACCACTACTCTGAGCACCACCTCCATATCCATGAGCACCTCTAGATCCCCCACCTCCATAAAGATAACTGCCGCCTCTACCTTTGCCTCCATTACCAAATCTACACTGAGCCTAGTTGACAGTGATGTTCTTGCCATCAAGGATCTACACATTCTAGAAAGGGTTGGTTTAGTGGTTTGTGGATTTAGGCTAATTTGGGGTTTAAGGTTTGTATTTGTGGCTTTGGGCTTTATTATTTTAGGTTGTGGTCTGGGGTTTGTGGTTGTGTGGTTTGGGATTTAGGTTTTTAGGTTTAGGGTTTGGTTTGTATTTTATGATTTGTGGTTTGGGCGTTTAGAGGGGTTTTAGGGTTTAGGGTTTAGGGTTTATGATTTAGGGTTTAAGGTTTAGAGTTTAGGGTTTTAGGGTTTAGGGTTTTGGGTTTAGTGTTGTAGGTTTAGGGTTGTAGGTCTACCATTTAGGGTTTAGGGTTAGTTTTAGGGTTTAGGGTTTAGGATTTAGGGTGTATGGGGTTTTTTTAAAAGAAATTTAAGTAAGCTAGTAGTTTAAGTTTATTTAGTTCATTATTTTATTTTTTTTATTTGAGTTTATTTTATTTTTTATTTTTATTTAGGTTTATTTTTTATTTTTTTAGTTTAGTTTATTTATTTTAGTTTATTTTATAGGTTTAGGTTTATTTTTTAAATGAGTTTTATTTTTATTTTAATTTTTAGGGTTAGGTTTTATTTTTTATTTTAAGCTTTAGGTTTTTATTATATTCTTTTATGTTTAGGTTTTAGGTTTTATTTTTTAGTGTAGGTTTAGGTTTATTTTTAGTTTATTTTATTTTATTTAGTTTAGGTTTAGGTTTTATTTATTTTAGTTTAGGTTTAGTTTTAGGTTTTATTTAATTTTTACTTTATTTTATTTTTTGTTTATTTTATTTTTGTTTTTTGATTAGTTTTTATTTTATTTGGGTTTTATATTCTTAGGTTTACTTTATTTTTTAATTTAGTTTAGCTTTTTATTTTATTTTTTATTTTATTTTATTTGCAGGTTTAGGTTTTTATTTTATTTATTTTTTTATTATATTTAGGTTTAGGTATTTTTATTTAACTTATTATTAGGTTTTATTTAGTTTAGGTTTAGGTTTTTAGGTTTTTAGGGTATAAGGTTTAGGGTTTAGGGTATAGAGTTTTAGGGTTTAGGGTTTTAGGGTTTAGGGTCTTAAGGTTTAAGGTTTAGGGTTTAGGTTTAGGGTTTAGTGTTAAGGCTTTAGTATTTTTTGGGTTTAGGGTTTTGTATTTTGGGTTAGTTTTAGGGTTTAGGGTTTAGGGTTTAGAGTTTAGGATTTACGGTTTAGGTTTAGGGTTTAGAGTTTAGGGTTAAGGGTTTTTTTTTTAAAATTAATTAAACTGGTAGGTTTAGGTTTATTTAGCTTAATTTTATTTATTTTAGTTTCTTTTATTTTTTTACTTTTATTTAGGTTTATTTTTTATTTTCATTTAATTTAGTTTACTTATTTTAGGTTTATTTATTTTAGTTTTGTTTTTTTATTTTAGTTGAGTTTTATTTTTATTTCATTTTTTAGGTTTACATTTTATTTTTTATTTTTTGGTTTAGGTTTAGGTTTTTATTTTATTTTTTAGGTTTATATTTTAGGTATTATTTTAGGTTTATTTTTAGGTTTTATTTTATAATTTAGGTTTAGGTTTATTTTTAGTTTATTTTATTTTATTTAGCTTTGGTTTATGTTTAGGTTTAGTTTATTTTATGTTTAGGTTTAGGTTTTATTTATTTTAGTTTAGCTTTATTTTATTTTGTTTATTTTATTTTTATTTTAGGTTTAGTGTTTTTTTACTTAGGGTTTAGGTTTCATTTTTTACTTAATTTTAAGTTTTATTTTTAGGTTTATTTTTTAGGTTTAGGTTTTTATTTTGTTTTTTATTTTATTTTTGGTTTATTATATTTTTATTTTAGGTCTAGTTTTTATTTTATTTAGGTTTTTTATATTTTAGTTCAGTTTAGTGTTTTATTTATTTTATTTTTGTTTTAGTTTTTCTTTTTTATTTTACTTTGTTTTTTACTTTAAGTTTAGGTTTAGGTTATTTATTTACTTATTTTATTTTATTTTTAGGTTTTATTTAGTTTAGGTTTTGGTTTTTAGCTTTTTAGGGTTTAGTGATTAGGGTTAGTTTAGGGTTTAGGGGTTAGGGTTTAGGGTTTGTGGTTTAGGGTTTAGAGTTTAGGTTTTATTTATTTTAGTTCAATTTATTATAGTTTAAGTTTAGGTTTATTTTATTTTAATTTTAGGTTTATGTTTAGGTTTTATTTATTTTAGTTTAGTTTATTTTAGTTTAGGTTTAAGTTTATTTTTTTGTTTATTTTACTTATTATTTTAAGTTTTTTTTTATAGGGTTTAGTTTTTTTAAAACTTTTTTTTATGTTTTATTTTTAGGTTTATTTTTTAGGTTTAGGTTTTTATTTTATTTTATTTTATTTTATTTTATTTTTATTTTACATCTAATTTTTATTTTATTTAGCTTTTTAATTATTAGGTTTATTTTATTTTTAATTTAGTTTAGGTTTTTATTTATTTTATTTTCTTATATTTTTATATTATTTAATTTTATTTTTAAATTTAGATTTTTATTTTATTTTATTTTTTTATTATATTTGGGTTTAGGTATTTTTATTTATCTTATTATTAGGTTTTATTTAGTTTAGGTTTAGGTTTTTAGGTTTTTAGGGTTTAGTGGGTTTAAAGTTTATTATTTTATGGTTAAAGGTTTGTAGGGTTTAGGGTTGGGGTTTAGGGTTTAAAGTTCTGTAGTTTTAGGCTTTAGGATTTGGGTTTAGGATTGTGTGGGTTATTTAGGGTTTAGGATTTATGGTTGAGGGTTTAGGGTTTAGGATTTAGAAAAAATTAAATAAACTGGTAGGTTTTGATTTATTTAGTTTATTTTTTATTTATTTTAGTTTATTTTATTTTTATTTAGTTTATTTTTATTTTAATTAATTTAGTTTATTTTATTTTAGGTTTATTTATTTTATACCTATTTTATTTTAATTAATTTTTAGGTTTAAGTTTATTTTTTAGTTTAGTTTTATTTTTATTTCATTTGTTAGGTTTAGGTTTTACTTTTTATTTTTAGGTTTAAGTTTAGGATTTTATTTTAATTTTTTAGGTTTAGGTTTTAAGTTCTAAGTTTATGTTTATTTATATATTTTATTTTTTAGTTTAGGTTTATGCTTATTTTTGGTTTATTTTATTTTATTTAGTTTAAGTTTAGGTTTAGTTTTAGTTTATTTTAGGTTTAGGTTATTTTTTTATTTTTGTTTAGGTTTAGCTTTAATTTATTTTTTTATTTTATATTTATTTTAAGTATTGTTTTTTTTAGTTTAGGGTTTAATTTTTATTTTTTATTTTTTTAGGTTTTATTTTTATGTTTATTTTTTAGGTTTATATTTTTTTTAGTTTTTATTTTATTTAGTTTAAGGTTTATTTTATTTTTATTATAGGTTTAGGTTTTTATTTTATTTAGGTTTTATTTTTGTTTAGTTTAGGTTTTTATTTATTTAATTTTAGTTTAGTTTTTATTTTTTTATTTTCTTTATTAGTTTAGGTTTAGGTTTAGGTTTTAGTTTATGTTTTACTTTGCTTTACTTCTTTTATTTTATTTTGGTTTAGGTTTCTTTATCTATTTTAATTTTACATTTTATTTAGTTTAGGCTTAGGTTTTTTGCTTTTAGGGTTTAGGGTTTAGGGTTTAGGGTTTAGGATTTAGGGTTTAGGTTTTAGGTTTTGGGTTTAACTTTTTGTTTAGGGTTTGATGTTTTTTTTAACAGAGAACAAATTCATAATCAACATTTCTTTTTTTCGATTTCATCAACCAAGTAGCACCCCAATTTTTCTAAGACACAAGCCATGACATAGATCAAAAATGAGGAGCCATAAAGCAAATCAAAATCCCTAGATAAGTATAGCCATCTCTACTGTAAAGACACAGTTCCATAAGAAGCAGATCAGATCGGCTGTTCTTCAGTTTCTCTAATTCCCATCATAACCCCCCCCAACGCCTCTCGATTAGTGATATCCACCACCATATCCCCGATCTCTCCCTCCGCCACCACCACGGTTGTAACCTCCATCACTCTTCCCGCCTCCTTAACCACCACTGCTCTGACCACCACCTCCATATCCACCAGCACCTCCAGATCCCCCACCACCACTGAGATAATCGCCGCCACGACCTTTGCCTCCACGTCCAGATCTAGATTGAGCCTAGTTGTTGATGATGTTCCTTCCATCAAGGTTCTTCCCATTCTTAGGGTTTAGGTTTAGGTTTAGATTTTTTAGGTTTTATGATTTAGGTTTAATTTTTAATTTATTTAGCTACTTTAGGATTAGGTTTAGGGTTTGGGGTTTTGGGTTTTAGATTTAAGGTTAGGGTTTAGGGTTTAGGGTTTAAGGTTTAGGGTCTTAAGGTTTATTCTTTTAGTGTGTACAGTGTAGGTTTGGGTTTTAGGTATAGGGGTTGAGGTGTAGAAAGGTTTAGGTAGGTTTAGGGTTTAGGTTTCTTTTAGGGTTTAGGGTTTTAATGTTTAGGGTTTAGGTTCAGTTTGGGTAGGTGGGTTTAATTTAGTGTTTGGGTATGGTATGATTTAGGGTTTAGGTTTAGTTTAGGTTTTAAACTAGGTAGGGTAGTATTCAGTTTATTTTATTCTTTAGTAGTGATTTAGTTTTTTTTAAATTTTATTTTATTTAGATTTAGGTTTAGGTTTTATTTTATTTTATCTTTTATTTTATTTAACAGGTTTTATTTATTCTTTTAAGTCTATTTAGTTTAGCTCAGGTTTTAGGTTTGGGACCATCAAAGGGCCTGGGTCTTAGTTTAGTAACCTCATAGTGGTGTGGTGAGGGTGTAGTTTATGTTGGGCTCAGGAGGTAGGAGGCCCAGGACTAGGTCAAGGTTAAAAGGTCAGGGCCTTTTGGGGCCTAGGTGGTTGGGTCTGGGGTTGTGACTAGCTCAGTGTCAATTAAGGTAAGATTTGTCAGGGCCTTTAAAACCAAGAAACCAGTAGCTCATTTGAGTCAGTTTAGGGTACATTTATGGACTAGGTCAGTGGGCCCAGATTTAGGTAGTTTAGGGTTTGTATTAGTGGCCTGGAGGCCCAGGCCTGTGGTCAGTTGAGGGTTTAGGGTGTAGGCCCAGGGTCTGGGGGTCATTTAGGGAGAGGGCACCACAACCCAGGGTTGGGCCTGGATCATTGAGGAGGGTGTTTAATGATCAGGCTCATGGCCCAGTTAGTTTATGGTTTAGAGTCATGATTCAGGGTAGGGTTTAGGGTTGAGAGAGTTTAGGGTCAGGGAGTTTAGGATTTAGTATGGTTTGGCCTAGGGTTTTTTTTAAAACACAATTAAACTGTCAGGTTGGTTTATATTTATTTATTTTATTTTTATTTTGTTTATTTTATTTATTTTAGGTTTATTTATTTTAGTTTAGGCTTTTTTATTTTAATTTATTTTTTAGGTATAGGTATAGGTTTATGTTTATGTTTATTTTTTTAGTTAAGTTTTATTTTTATTTTATTTTTAGGTTTAGGTTTTCTTTTTTATTTTTAGATTTATGTTTATGTTTTTATTTTATTTTTTTTAGGTTTAGATTTTAGGTTTTTATTTTAGGTTTATTTTTAGGTTTTATTTTTTAGTTTAGATTTAGGTTTATTTTAGTTTTATTTTAGCTTGTTAGGTAGGTTTAATTTATTTTAGTTTTAGGTTTAGGCTTTATATATTTTAGTTTAGTTTATTTTAGTTTAGGTGTAGGTTTATTTTATCTCTATTGTAGATCTAGGTTTTTTTTTTAGTTTAGGGTTTAGTTTTACTTTTTATTTATTTTTAGGTTTATTTTTTAGGTTTATGTTTTTATTTTATTTTATTTTAGTTATAATTTATATTTATTTTACATTTAGTTTTTATTTTATTAAGGTTTTTTATTATTAGGTTTATTTTATTTTTTTAGTTTAGTTTATATTATTCTTTATTTTATTTTGTTTCCTTTTATTTTTTATTTTATAATATTTTTAGTTTAGGTTTTAGTTTTATTTTATTTTTTATTTTATTTAGGTTGAGGTTTATTTATTTATTTTATTTTTAGGATTTATTTAGAGTTCGTGGTTTAAGGTTTAGGGTTGGGTGTGGCAGGTATTTTAGGGCTCACTGTCAGGGTTTTAGGTTTAGGGTTTAGGGTTAGAGTTTAGGGCATTTTTTTTTAATTTTAATTTTAATCTTTAACCTTTAATTTTTTTTATCTTTATAGGGTATGGTTTAGTGCTCAGCTTGGCCCAGGGGTTTAGGGTTTATGGAGGGTCCGGCCTGTGGTGGAGTTAGGGTTTAAGGTGGTTAGGTTGGTATGGTCAGGTGGAGGGTTAGATTTATGGTCAGGATTTAGGTCAGTGGCCTCTATTTATCTTAAACCTTTATTTTCTTTATTTTAGGTCCAAAGCCCAGAGTTTAGGTGTCAGGGCCCAGGGTCTGCAGGTGAGTTTAGTTTAGGCCTGTTTTAAACCAAGCAAACCCAGAGAAGCCTTTAGTTTATTTTAGGGTCACGCCTCAGTGACGATGGTAGCAGATCAGCTTTAGGGTTTAGGGTTTAAGATCTAATGTTGGGGTCTTGGGAGTTTAGAGTCATGAGAGGAGGGCCCAGGTCCGTGGTGTGGAGGTCAGGGCCCAGGGCCCAGGTTTAGTTGGGTAAGTCCCAGCCTTTAATTTAGGTTTAGGTCAAGGCCTGGCTGGTTTAGTGCAGGGGCTCAGGGCCTGGGTAGCGTTTAGGATGGTAGAATTTAGGTCAGTTTAGGGCCTGGTTTAGGGTTTATGATTTAGGGTTTAGGTTTCTTTAAAACCACAAACCCAGGTTTAGGTCATTTAGTTTACTTTAGGATTAGGGTTTATTTATTTTATCTTGAGGTTAATTTTTAATTTTATTTAGTTTAGTTTGTTTATTTTGGTTTTATTTTAGGTCTTTATCTTTAATTTATTTTATTTTATGTTTTGGTTTAGGTTTATTTTTAGTTATATTTTATTTTATCTTTTAGGTTTAGGTTTTATGTTTTGGGTAGTGTTGTGGAGAGGTTTGGGTCTAGGTTTGGGTTTAGGGTCAGTAGTTTAGGGTTGTGGAGGTAGGGTTTAGGGTTTTGGGTTTAGGGTTTAGGCTTTAGGGTAAAGGGTTTTCAAGTTTTAGGGTTTAGGGTTTAGGGTTTAGCATTTGGGTTTTTTATTTTTTATTTTAATTTATTTTTTTATTATTTTATTTTTAGAGTTTAGGGTTGAGGATTTAGGATTTTGGTTTAGGGTTGAGGTTTTAGTTTAGGTTTCTTTTTAAATTAGGTAAACCGATAGGTTTACATTATTTTTAGTTAATTTTTAGGGTTTAGGGTTTTTATTTTTTTATTTTTTTAAATTAAATAAACTGCCAAGTTTAGGTTTATTTATTTTATTCAGTTTATTCTTTACTTATTTTAATTTTTTTATTATTTTATTTTTTATTTATGTTTATTTTTAATTTTGTATTTAGTTTAGATTTTTTATTTTCGTTTATTTTTTAGCATTAGGTTTAAGTTTAGGTTTATTTTTTAGTTAAGTTTATTTCTATTTTTTTATTTTTGGTTCAGTTTTACTTTTTATTTTTAGGTTTAGGTTTAAGTTTTGATTTAATTTTTTTAGGTTTAGGTTTTAGGTTTTTATTTTATGTTTATTTTTAAGTTTCATTTTTTTTGTTTAGGTTTAGGTTTACTTTTGTGTTTATTTAATTTTATTTAGTTTACGTTTAGGTTTAAGTTTTATTTATTTGGTTTAGGATATTTTAGTTTAGGTTTAGGTTTTTTTTAAGTTTATGGTTTATGATTTTTTTTACTTTACATTTTATTTTTAGGTTTATTTTTTAGGTTTAGGTTTTTATTTAGTTTTTATTTTATTTTATTTTAGGTTCATTTTTGGTTTATTTTATTTTTATTTTACATTTAGTTTTTATTTTATTTAAATTTATTTATTCTTTGGTTTATCTTATTTTTTTTAGTTTAGTTTAGTCTATTATTTATTTTATTTTAATTTACTTTTATTAGATATTTTATTTTATTTTAAAGTTTTTATTTAGGTTGTTATTTGCATTTAATTTTTATAATTTATGTAGGTTTAGGTTTTTTTTATTTTAATGTTTTATTTAGTTTAGGTTTTTAGGGTTTAAGGATTAGGGAATAGTGTTTAGTGTTTAGGGTTTGGGGTTTAGGGTTAAGGGTTTAGGGTTTTCGGGTTTAGGGTTAACTTAGGGTTTAGGGTTTAGGGTTTAGGTTTTAGGGTTTAGGGTTTTTGGTTGTAGGTTTAGGGTTTAAAGTCAGTTTTAGGTTTTAGGGTTTACAATTTAGGATTTAGTATTTAAGGTTTAGTGTTTTGGGTTCTGGGTTTTTTTAAATTAAGTAAATTATTAGGTTTAGTTTATTTAGTTTATTTCTTAGTTATTTTAGTTTATTTTATTCTTTTTATTTAGGTTTATTTTTTATTTTATTTAGTTTAGTTTATTTATTTTAGGTTTATTTGTTTAGTTTAGGTTTTTTATTTTAGTTTATTTTTTAGGTTTAGGTTTATGTTTATGTTTATTTTGTAATTTAGTTTTATTTTTTTTCTTTTAGGTTTAGGTTTTATTTTTTATTTTGACATTTAGGTTTAGGTCTTTATTTTATTTTTTTCGAGTTAGGTTTTAGGTTTTTATTTTAGGTTTATTTTTAAGTTTTAATTTTTAGTTTAGGCTTAGGTTTAGGTTTAGGTTTATTTTATTTAGTTTAGGTTTAGGTTTAGCTTTTATTTATTTTATTTAGTTTATTTTATTTTAGGTCTAGGTTTATTTTATTTTGATTATTTTAGCTTTAGGTTTTTTTTTATTTAGAGTTTTGGTTTTGTATTTTATTCAGTTTTTATTTTATTTAGGTTTTTATTTTTAGGTTTATTTATTTTTTTAAGCTTTGTTTAGGTTTTTATTTATTTTATTTTTGTTTAGTTTTTATTTTTTATTTTATCATATTTTTTAGGTTTAGTTTTAGAGTTAGGTTTTTGTTGAGGTTTTTATTTAATTTAATTTTATTTATTTTATTTAGGTTTAGGTTTTTTTATTTTATTTTTAGGTTATATTTAGTTTAGCATAAGTTTTAGGTTTTAGTGTATGGAAGGTTTAGGTTTAGTGGGTGGTGGTTTGGGTTTAGGGTTTAAGATTTAGGGTTGTAGGTTGTGGAGGGTTTAGGTGTATGGTAGGGTTTTGGGTCCCAGGATTTGGCTTTAGGGTTTAGGTTTAGGGTTTAGTGGAGTGAGGGTGGTCAGGTTGGTTGTGGCTTAGAGTTTATAATTTAGTTAGGGTTGTGGCTCAGGATTAGATTTTATTTATTTATTTTTATTTATTTATTTTTTTAAATTACAAACCAGTAGGTTTAGGTGTATTTAGTTTATTTTTTTATTTTAGTTTATTTTATTTTTTATTTTGATTTATTTTGATTTATTTTGATTTTAATTTTTTATTAGTTTAGCTTATTTATTTTAGGTTTACTTATTTTTGTTTAGGCTTTTTGTTTTTGTTTATTTTTTATTTGTGTTTTGGTTTAGGATTATTTTTTAATTTTGTTTTTTTCTTAGGTTTCAGTTTTTTTTTTTTTACTTTTAGGTTTATGTTTTTTTTTTTTTATTTAGGTTTATGTTTTAGGTTTTTATTTTATTTTTATTTTTAGCTTTTATTTTTCGGTTTATGTTTAGGTTTATTTTTAGTTAATTTTATTTAATTTTGTTTAGGTTTAGTTTATTTTAGGTTTACGTTTTGGTTTTATTTAGTTTAGTTTAGTTTATTTTAGTTTAGGTTTAGGTTTATTTTTTTATTTTAGGTTTAATTTTTATTTTTTGTGTAGGGTTTGGGTTTTATTATTTATTTATTTTTAGGTTTAATTTTTAAGTTTAAGATTTAATTTAGTTTTTATTTTATTTTATTTTATTTTAGGTTTATTTTATTTTTATTTTATGTTTAGTTTTTATTTTATTTAGGTTTATTATTCCTATGTTTATATTATTATTTTTGTTTAGTCCAAGTTTTAATTTATTATATTTTAGTTTATTTTTAATTTTTAATTTTATTTTATTTTTAGGTTTAGGTTGTAGTTTAGGTTTTTATTTTATTTTATTTATTTATTTTACTTTTAGGTTTCATTTACTTAGGTTTAGGTTTTTAGGTTTTTAGGGTTTATGGTTCAAGGTTTAGGGTTTAGTGTTTTAGGGTTTATGATTTTAGGGTTTAGGGTTTATGGTTTTTAGGGTTTATGATTAACTTAGGGTTTAAGGTTAGTTTTGGTTTAGTTTAGGGTTTAAGGTTTAGGGTTTAGGGTTTTTAGGGTTTAGGATTTAGGGTTTAGGGTTTGTTTAAGGTTTAGGGTTCAGTGTTTTAAGGTTTTGGATTTAAGGTTTAAGGTTTTTTAGGGTTTAAGGTCTACGATTTTTTTTAAAATTTATTATTATTATTATTATTTTTATTATTATTATTATTATTTTTATTATTTTGGTTTTTTATTATTTTTTTGTTTTTTTTTTTGTTTTTCTATTATTTTTGTTTTTATATTTTTTATTATTATTTTTTTTGGGTTTAGGGTTTAGGGTTGAAGGTTTAGGGTTAGTTTTATGGTTTAAGGTTTAGTGTTTAGGGTTTAGGATTTATGGTTTAGGGTTTAGGGTTTATTTTTCAAAAATATTAAGTAAACCAATAGGTCTAGATTTATTTAGTTTATTCTATTTATTTATTATTCATTTTAGTTTATTTTAATTTTAAGTTTAATTTTGGTTTATTTAGTTTATTTTTAATTTATTTTAGTTTATTTTTTTATTTATGATGATTTATTATTTTATTTAATTTAGTTTATTTATTTTAATTTTATTTATTTTAGTTTAGGTTTTTTTAGTTTTTTTTATTTTAATTTAGGTTATTTTATTTTAGTATATTTTTTAGGTTTAGGTTTAGGTTTATTTTATTTTTTAGTTTAGTTTATTTTTATTTTATTTTTTAGGTTTAGGTTTTAGTTTTTATTTTTAGGTTTATGTTTGGTTTTATTTTATTTTTTTAGGTTTAGGTTTTAGGTTTTTATTTTCATTTTTTTTTAGTTTAGGCTTAGGTTTATTTTTAGTTTATTTTATTTTATTTAGTTTAGGAGTTACGTTTAGTTTATTTTAGGTTTAAGTTTAGGTTTTATTTATTTTAGTTTAGTTTATTTTTGTTTAGGTTTATGTTTATTTTATTTTGTTTATTTTAGGTTTAGTTTTTTTAGTTTAGGGTTTAGGTTTTATTTTTTATTTATTTTTAGATTTTATTTTTAGGTTTATTTTTTAGGTTTAGGGTTTTATTTAGTTCTTATTTTATATAGGGTTTTATGCTGCCATCCTTCAAGATCTTTGATAGCAGTGGAAATCCACAATAACACATTGCACACAATAGACCCGATTGTTGCTACACCAGTAGCATCAATGCACTCCTCTTCCGCCTTTTCGTTAGTAGTCTATGAGGTTTTGCATTTGATTCGTACATCAAACTGCCCAATGGTTCGATGAAGACTTTTGCTGAGATGGAGAACCTCTTCATCAAGAGGTTTGTTGGAGCTCAGTAGAGAGTCATTATAGGTGACCTCATTGTAGAGATACGGAAACACAACGAGTCCCTTGTTGATGACATTCCAAAGTGGCACAACCTGTGCATTAAATGGGAACCACAGCTATCCAAATAGAATGGCTTTGAGATTCTTCTTAAGAATATCCATGGCCCAGTCGCCTTCATGTTTAAGGGCTTTACCATCAAAACATTCAAAAAATTAATCAAGAAGGTGGCTAGCCAACAAGAAGAAGCCAAATAGTTGTCCTTTCCCGACCGATCATTTAGAATCAAGCCGCAGAAGGTGTTTGAGAAGAAGCTAGGGATAGTTGTGCTAGTGGACAGAGGGAAGCAGCTAGCCAGAGTTCAGTATGAGAGACTACGAGCTCAGCAGCCTTTTCTTCCACCTCCTCTTCGACCACCTTGGCCATCATACTGGCCACCGCAGCCACCATAATGACCATTTCCACCACCTCAGTAGCCTACCCAGGAGCAGTATTCATATCCATCACCAAGTAGCTACTTTCCACCTACTTTTGTCGATAGATTGAATAAGCCATATTCATTCAAGAGAGAGGTAGTTAGGAAAATCTTTAAGAATCTCTTAAAGAAACCTGATTTTTAGTTACCAGAGCCTAAGAGGCCAGAGGAACTAGGCAAGAGCGATGATCCTAGCTATTGCCCCTACCACTGTATGTTAGGCCATGTCTTAGAGGATTGTATCACTTTTATGGACTTGCTTGAGCGCAGCTATAAGTCGAGAGCCATAGTTGTCCCTAAAGAATACTTATTAAAACAACCACCCAGTTTTGTTAGAGTAATCCTTGGGGATACTTGCGATCCTCTTAAGATTAAAGAAGGTTAGGATATCTACCTACCCCAAACCACTAAGAAGATCATTTCTAAGATCAAGAAGCTTTCCTTGCAGGGGCATGAAGTAGCTCAAACCTCCAACACCAAGGAAGGCTTGCTAGTTACAAAGGACAACTCGAGGAGCGTGACAGCCCACTAGCAGCAGCAGCTCACCATACTTTCCCAGGATAGTCCAGTAGCATAGCCACCATCGGAGTCCAGTACTCCCTACACCATTGTAGCTACCACCTCTTTTGCTAACTCCTCTTCTACCAGCAAGAGCATTATATCTGTGGTTAAGAGCACTAAATCCCTTTCTTCGCTTACTTTACTTGATATCTATCATGTACCTCCACCGAAATAGAAATTAATGAAGAAAGAAGATTCTACTTATATATTGTCTACTTCTGATGCGCTTGATTTTATTCCTATTGAAAGCTCTTTGAGTCTAAATAAAAATAATTGCTTTAGTAGTTCTGATCCTTTCCTTTCTGATTCAGAGTTGGACTATCCTTCTCTAAATCAATTTGGTTTACCTTTTTAGATTGACTTGGAGTTAACTGACTCTATGAATCTCATAAGAGAAGCTGTAGGTTTGCCCGATGAGAAGGTAGAACTTTCCATAAGCTCATCATTCCAAGAAGTCACTGTAGTCAACCTACACAGTTGCAAAGTTCTACCTCCTAGGGTAGTACCTCAGGATAAGGGTAAGCAAGTCATTGGTTTGATTGAGCAGATAGCCCATCCATAGGATGCTCCACCCATGGAAATGCTTAAGGAGGACCAAGCTAGAGTTGATTGCAATGGCATAGCTCACCTTACAAAGTTTCTAGCTAAGTTAAGCATATATTATGACCTTGTCTTATCCAAAGAGATGAGGGAATCTCTAATTATGACCTTACTTGATCTAGAGATATGCTTAGCTCAGCTGACTGCTACTAAATAGGAGGCATGCTAGTCGAAGGACATCTTAAGATATACATTCAACGATGAAGACTTACTCCTAGGGATGACCGAGCACAACAACCTCTTTACATTATAGTGGATATTGGCAGATACATGATATCCAGAGTTCTAGTTGACCCAGGTGTATCAATCAACATTATGAGTCTAAGAACCCTTGCCTTCTTGAGGATCCACATCTCCAAACTCTAAAAAGAAAGGATGATGTTGAGAGGATTTAATGAATAAGGAGAGAGAGGGTCTTATGGTGTTTATTTTGAGGGGGACACCACACAGATCGTAGGGGGAATACTTTTTGAGGTGATTGGGTACAAGATTGACATATTATATACTATCTTGAAAGATAGAAAAATCACCTTATATTGGACCTAATCACGTAATAAGGACTCCTTAGGCATGATGGGTCTTCGAATGTACCAGAGATTTCTCACCTACTTTACATGGATGAATAAAGTAGGGTTTATATTAAACTAGATTCTTAAGTTCTCTGTGGAGGCAATCCTCCATAGTTAATTACATCTTAGGATATGAAATTTCTTAAGAATACTCTCGAATAAAGTAGACAATTATCATCTCCAAAGATTTCAAGGTTAGACTATCAAAAGATTTATTGTATTTGGAAAATCAATTGGGAAAGTTCAAGGAGAAGACTTATTTTTGGAATTCAAATGAAATAAGTAGGAAATGCTCATGATGCTAAAAAGCCTAATAAGCATTTCAATCTATCCTATAGTCGGGCTTCATAATTTTGAAGTTGAGTAGATTTATATGTTTTGAGTTGAAATTTAATTAGATTACTAGGCCTTATAATCTACCAAAATAAGGTTGTTGGAATGCCTAAGAGGTGAGGATTTATGCTTGTAGCCCAAAGGAAATAGCTACCTCAGATCCTAAATCTATGTTGCTTTAGTACAAGCTAAAGCACGACCTAAATCTAAGTGACAGGTGGACATAAGCGTTTACCTCCACATGAGAGAATAAATTATCTAACTTCTGGACTTATAATCACTTGGAGTGGCCTTCTACTAACTTATATGATTTTTAAACCATGTAGTTCGGTCTTATCAATTGCAAGATAGCTAGGGTAGTTATTTAATTAGAAAAGACTAGAGCATGAGTGGTATGAGCATATGACTTAATCTATAGATGCAAAATATTTTCAAATTTTATTTCATTTTAGACACATCATTTTGAGAGGCTTTAGGATTTCTTATGCCTAAATGCATGATGAAATAGGTTATAGGTCAAATCCTAGAAGATGGCATTCTCCACCACAAGGGATACTTCACAAGTTAAGCATTCCTTTATCGTGCAAGATGAAGATCCTTCATGTTCAAGAGAGAAAGAATATGCATGCATGATGTGAAACATACAACCATCACTAAGGGGTTGCTAAATCTTTTAATTATCTTATTTATGTCTTAGGCTTTATGATGAGGTTTTGAGTTGTTTAAAATTTAGTTATGAGTGATTGGTTGGGTGAAAGCTATTTTTATCTAAGAGCTTTTATGTCTTAGGCTTTATGATGAGGTTTTGAGTTGTTTAAAATTTAGTTATGAGTGATTAGTTGGGTAGAAAAGCTATTTTTATCCTAAGAGCCTAATCATATCCAAGCCGCACATTAAAGCACCAATCATTTAAGAAACTATGAAAAACATGTTATCTTAATGCACAATGTAATCATGACATCAAATAATTATATAAACTATCATAAAAGAATAAAAGGTCGGTGCTGTCGGGTACCTTCGTATAACCTGAAGAGAGAAAATTTGGGTAGCCGAGCTCTACCCTTATACAACCTGTAATATGAAAGAATAATTATAATTGTATTAACTGTTATGGGGGTCTTCTTTCTTCATATCTCCATTTATGATTTGATTCCTTATTTGATTTGGATGGTGCTTGCTTCAAAGGCATCACAGGGCACCCCGGGTCAAAGCCTTCTGGGCACTGCTCATCCTAATCCCCCATAGCACTAATCCTAATTCCTATTGCAAAAAATACATTTCTATAGGAAAAGTAAATCGAACTACACACAAAATTGATGTTAGCTAAATATACATATAATCCCAAGCTATTGTATTTATAATTTGGACTTAGCACGCTACACAGGGTAATTAAGCCCACCTGCCCTAACTTGGATTATGCTTAAAGATTTAAGCAACCTGCAAAAAGAGAATTCACATTTACTTTTAAGCATCCCTTAAGCATAATCCCCTATATAAAACATGATTAGGCAAATATTGGCCTATCATCCAGTCTACGAAGCATACACCCTAACATCCAATCTAAAATAGTACATCATAAAAAAAATCATATATCACATCATACAATATCTTAACTTAGAGCTAGAAGTGGTGACTTAATTCTAATGTGTGTATTAAGCCTTGTGTGGTAAGTCTTGTTAGGCATTAGTGTTATATTTTCTAAGTGTAGAAGGATTCAATTTAACATGAAAGGTTGATTTCACTTGAAGTAGTTTAATTGATTTGAAAATTTTATTTTGTGTTCTCTTTTGTTTCATTTTATTACACTTAGCAACTAAGTCTTTTAAAGAGAGGAAAAGTGGATTGCCCTCTTTCATCCCTACCTTAAGTCACTTTCTAAAGTATATTAATTTGATTTAGTTCTCTTTAGTGAATGGCTTATTAAATTATTTAATTAATCCTATGTTTAGGTTCATTTTAAATAATCCTATTCAAAATGAAAGGCATCTTATGATTAATTTAATTAAATTACTACCACATGACATATATTAAATCATTCCTTTTCATCACATGTAATAAGCATATGATTTAATCCTAAGTATATCTTCATGCAACATATTTTAGCACACCTTAAATGATGAATGTATATGTTTAGAATTTATATTTTATTTATTTGAATTATTTAAACATATTAATTTAAAATTTTATCCAAATTATTATATAAAAAGGACATAAGAATATAATTAAATAGGCATGTACCGTTGTTAAACTAGTGAAGTGAGGTAATCAAATGACCTCCTTAGAGCTATCTAAAGCCTCGTATTCTTGGGATGTCCAGACTATATACCCATTTGCATTCAAACATATGCAAATTTGTATACATGAACATAGGAATTAAGCCCCAAATCATATGGCTAATTAATTCAACCACTTAGTCAATTATGAATTCATGCAATTTTAATGTAAAATGGGATTTTCATTCACATATACATATACATGTACAAAGATATAGACAAGTATGTGATATTGTTAAACTAGGAAGCTGGGTAATCAGACCTCCTTGGGGCTAACTAAAGCCTCGTATTCCCGGGATGTCCAGACTATATACTTTCTTTTCTTGGACACACATGGATGTATACATAAGTATGGGAAAGAAAACCATTCAAAGATTGTATATTTTTTTATTGAATCATTTATATATATGAATTAAAGCTCTATCCAAATTCTAATGTTGAAATACATAAGAATGAAATCAAATGGGTACATGTCATTATTATACCAGGAAAGTGAGGTAATCAAATGACCTCCTTAGGGCTAGCTAAAGCTTCATGTTCCCGGGATGTCCAAAATATATACATATTACAATTCAATCTTATATAAATTAACACATGAATAGAGAAGAGAACTTAACATTCATACACTTAAGCTATAAGCACATGCATTTCTTATGTATTTATAACTAGCATCATAACTCATATTATTATTCATTTATAAGCTTTTGAAAAATAAATTTGGATTTAATAGTGATAATAGCCACACATGTATTAAATTAAATCAACTCATGCAAGCTTACATCAAGTAAATACATTTTATTTTACTTGATTTTGAAAGATGGATGCATGAATTCAAATGACATACCAAATTTAACATGATTGGAAAGGGGATAGTCAAATATAAGCATGTGATTTATTCAACCAAACTAGTTCTTAAGGATAATCAAATCTAATAAAATTATTTAAAACAAACCAAAGCTTCTTTATTAATTAAGTTTTTGATTTGATTTGATTTAAAGAGGAGAAAAGAAATCATCACTTACTATTTTAAACCCATTCCACATTAGTGATTTGATTTAATTTAAGGAAATATAATTAAGTTGATTTTATGGGCTAATTAAGTTGAACCCTTAATTAGATAAATTAATTATTCTTACCTATGTCACCTTAAAGTAGTTAACTAAATAATTATGAGCCAACATGATATGCATGGAAAATAAACTTGTAATGATCTAGGAAATTAATAGGGCCTAATGCAATTGGCTCATGATTAATGGTTAATTATATTAAGGGACTTAATTAATTACTCTTTTAGTTTTCCCACACATGTGGACTAACCATAATTTCATCAAACTCCTTTAGGTTATTAAACACCTAAAGATCTACCCTATGATTTAATTAATTAAGGTCTAATGTGATTATGATTTCAATTTGATTAAGTGATTCAATTAATTAGTTAAATCTTAATTAATTTCATTTTAAAAAATGGTGAAATTAACTTAGGGAAAGGGGTCCCATCCTTATTCCTTAGTTCACTTAATGTTGAACAAGGATTAATAAACTTAATTAACCAATTTATTATTGTTCATGGGATTAATTAATCATTAATTAACTTAAAAGAGTATTTAAGGTTTAATTAGTCAAATTTCTTAATTATGTAAGCAACAAATCCCAAAAATCATAGGAGGCAGAGGTCATCCCTTTAAATTAACTCACAAATTTTGGTATTAATTGCTCAAGTAATTAATGAGTAATTAAGCTAATTAATTTTATAATTAAACCTTAATTATTATTCAAAAGCTTCATTTTAATTAATTCTCCTCTACATTGTATTGCATTTTTATTTCTCTATGATTTTTTATAATTTTTAGAAGTTTCAGCCATTAAAAATGATTAATTAAGCCTAATTAAAGCCTAACCCTATTGGATCCACGTGGCACGTTGACGCGGCATGCTTTCCACAAGGCATCATGGGATTGGCAACTTAAAACTTATTCAACTCGGTACTACATGGCGATGTGCGCTTTCGTTTCCATTTTAAGATCGGTGGACGATTAAGCCCGTAGCTTAATAGGATTAAATCAGACCGATCTAATAGATCTAATCATGATCATCCATTTCGATCATGCGGAACGGATGATGCATGATCTAACATCATGCGGGTGAGGGAAAATGGATTTTGTCCACCATTGCTGACTTGATCCAAGCTTACCTAGGCTCAGATCAACTCCAAAAGGATCCCACACCATCACGAAAATGGTCAAAGAAGATCCAACGGTTAAGATCACATGAGATGCAAGTTTTCTTCAAAAAACTCCAACCTATTTTTCCTAAGGATTAGTTTGGAAGCAATATGAGATCAAGAGGTTCAAAATTGAGGAAGTTTCATCTAGTGGAGATGAAGCCTTCAATTGGATCAAATCTTTGGCCTTCAGCAATTTGGAGCCTTTGATCAGTGGTACTCAAGAAGCTTAGGAGATGATTCGTTATTGTTTGATGAGGCCTAAGGAAGGTGCGTGCAAAGTTAATTTGAGTTTGATAGAGAAATGGGGAAGTTAGGTAAAAAATGGAAGTGCCATATTTCGGGACAAACGAGAATGGCATTTTTTGATAGAAGAATGAGCTTGGGAGCTTAGCGAATGGCTATAATGGGTCATCTTGGGTAACTAGGGCTCTGATGAATGATTTTTATATGTGTTTGAGTGGAAATGGGGGAGTGTGTACCCCCACCCCCCTTCATCTTGATCAGATTGTGGGATCGAGTTTGGCTTATAGTGGCAATCTGACCATCTTAGAGAGTCATGGGGAGTAGGGAGGAGGGAGTTGGCTCGGCTTGGTTGGTTGAAGGTGTGGAGGTCACTACCAAGGAGGAATCATGGGTGTCCTATGGGTTTCAAATGCTCTAATTGGGAGGGTGAGGTGATTTCACTTCCCATGGTTCATGGCTGACCCAACCATCCCTTGGGTCAAGCTGGGCAATGCCCTAGGTGCTTAGGTGGACCATTGGGAGAGTACCTAGTGGCCATGGAATGGAAATAACCACTTACATGGGTGATTTATCTCATGTGATGCCCCTGACCTAAGGGTATAATTATCATTTGGCATTGGATTTAATTTGGGCAGATTTGAAATGAGCCAAAAATGGGTTATCCCAAATTGCAAGTCCATTGGAGTTAATTTGGTTAGGTTTGGCTCAATTTGACTCATTTAGGTCAAACTAGGTTAGGTTGGGTCAAGTTAACCAATTGGTCAAATTGGGTCAAACCAAGGGTTGAGTCAAGTTCATATGATCATTTGGGATGTTTTGGTTCAACTTGGTTTGGTTTAGTTTGGCTTAGATTTGATTTTGGCTCATTTGAATTCATTTGGGTCAAATGGGTTAAGCTGACTAATTTGAACAAATTAGCCAAATGAGCTTGGGTTAGGTGTTGGTTTGGGTTTAGCTGACCAATTGAAGATGATTGTAGGCCTTAGTTTCAATTAATTTGGATTTTGTTTTGATTTAGGCCAACTTGATCCTTTAGGGTTCAATCATGTTTTTGGTCCAATCATGGCTTTAGTCAAGTTCAATAATCAATTTGGAATAAACTTTAGCCGTTGGTTGCAATCAATTTGGTTTATATTTTTATTTGATCCAATTTGGTCTTTTAGGTCAATTTGGGTCAACTTATGTCAAGAGGGCCAATTGGGTTTGGTTTGACTCAATTGAAGGTCAAGTCATATTCAAATATCAATTTTGATTTGGTATGAATCATTGGTTTCAAGGGATTTGGATTAGGTTATATTTTTGCTAGTTTGGGTTCATATGGGTAAAGGGGTTGACTTGGTCAAATGACCAAGTTGACCTGGTTTGACCTAATTTATGATAATTGATCAACCTAGGGTGATCAACAATCATGATGGGAGGTTTTGATGGGCTTGGTTCAATCCAATTTTGGTAGGATTAGAACTTGGCTCAAATAGGTCAAATTAGCCATTTTGGGTCAAGTGGACCAATTAGGTTTAGGTGACTTGATTTTGGGTTGAGTTTGATTTAGCTGAGTTTATATATGGATTTAGGAATATATAAATTTAATTTCAATGGGCTTGGGTTCAAATGGGTTTTGGTTCATTTGAACATTTCAAGTCAGAAAGTGTAAGTTGGGTTTGACTTGGGTTGATTTTTGTTTGGCTTGATGATTATAGCTTTCATTTATACTTGTGAATTTGATTGAAGGTATGATTGATTCATGAGAAAATCAAATGAATTTGGGTTTTGGAATGAAGGAATTTGGCTAAGTCCATGGAGTTGCATCATGTGGCTTAGGTTTAGATTTTGATTTGGTTTAATTTAGTATTGATGATTTAAATGTATATTTCATTTAAATAAATGAAGATGATTGAAAATATGATTGATTTGTGAGAAATTCAATTGTGTTTGACTTGATTTTGATTAATATTTAGCTAAGTCCATAGGATAGGTCTTATGGCTTAGGAAGGGTTTTGATTTAATTTGATTTATTTTGATTTACTTTTGATCATTTGAATGTATATCTGATTTATATTTAGGAAGATGATTGAAGATATAAATTGATTATGAGAAAATCAATTGATTTTGGATTGGTTTGGATTAATATTTGGCTAAGTGCATAGGATAGGTCATTTGGCTTAGGAAGTTTCAAGTTTGGATTTGATCATGGGCTTCAATCATTTGGTTTTGGAATTTTGTTTGGATTTGGATTTGAATTTCATGTTTGAATTGAACTTGCGGTATGGTTTGAGAAAATGACAATGTATATCTTAATCCCTAAGGCATAACCTAATCCTATGGTTAACCCTTCTAAATCTTTGGGCTTAGGTTAAGTATTTACCTAATTATTAGAAGTGTCTTATGACTAGGGAAGTCTTGATGTCTAGAAGACTCCTAGGTCTAAGATGGAAAGATTGAATCTGCACTCCAAAAGTGAAGTCAACAACCCTTAGGCTCCATAGTACTACCCTTGGAGATAGATGATTGGATGACTGAAGCCAAGTTTCACATTATAGACGCATATACATCTTTCAACGCTTTGCTTGAGAGACCATGCATACATGAGAACAACATTGTTCCATCGTCTTTACATCAGTGTATGAAGTTCGGGAGAGGTGGGATCGTCTACTGTGTGAAAGGAGATCTTAAGCCATTTATAGTTCACAAGGTCAGCATATATAAGGATGCATCTTACTACCTCCCTCGAAATCAACAAGTGTATTCTCACGAACTTGGCCAAAGTTTAAAAATACAAGAAAAAAAAAAAGAAAGAAAAGAAAAGAAAAGAAAAAAAAGAAAATAAAGGAGAAAATAAAAGGAGCTTAGAGGAGGAAGTGGAGCTTTACTTTAGATTCCACCCACAATTCGTTACTCCATTCGAACATATGGGTAGGATGACCTAACCTCCACCAGGCAGAGGAAGAGGGCAGTTCAAAGGCAGTCCCAAGGGTGGAAAACCTCTTTATTGGCCACCTATTAGAAGATATGTCCCATCCAGTAGAAGAACACCTAGTATTCATATAGACTTAGAATCTAGTTCATAGGATGAGTCTTATATAGTTAGAACACCAACAAGCTCTTCTCAATAGTAGATTCCTTTGGAGGTGATACTCGAGCCAGATAGCGATGAAAATTGGGCTCCAAAGCAAATCATATGTATCCAAGTCTATATGTGAAATAGTTGGCATCAGTTGGGAATCTTAGCTCTAAACTTACTTTCCTGTTAAAAAGTTGAGTATTTGGTAGTTAAGGAAGCCCGCTAAGTCATCCACAAGTGTAAAGACTAGAGGTTCTTTCTGGGAGCATCATCCTCAAGTCTAGAAGTTGTTGTAGAACTTGAGAATGATTCATATAAAGATTCAATAGAATTACTTTTTTATTGGTACTTTCCTTGTGTTCATAATTTAGCAAAGAAAGGGTTAATCCCATATACTTGGTCAAAGCACAGGTCAAATTACTTTGAAAGAATATGAAAATAATTACAAAAGCTCTTAATCAAGACCGAGACTAGGATTCAGTATAGTGGGTCCAGCCGATGATGACGATTACTTCTTAGTCATCACCAATTATTTGGAATATAATAGGTTTTTGTCAAATCTCACTAACTCATATGAGGAGCTGTGCTTAGAAACTTCAGATGATCCAGATGATTTTAAGGTCAAAGATGCACTATTGTAGTTTGAAGAAGAGATGATCAAGTCAACCATCGATGAGCTCAAGGAAATCAACTTAGGAATTTAAGAAGATCCACGCCCAACATACATCAGTTCTTTATTGAATGAAATTGAAACCAATGACTTAGTTAAGCTATTTATTGAGTTTAAGGACTACCTTATAGGTAGTTATGAAGAGATGCCTAGATTGGCTCTTTACGTAGTGGTCCATAAACTAGCAATAGAGCCTACTGCTAACCCTATCAAGCAAGCTCCTAGATGCATGTGATTAGATATAGAATAATAGGTCATTTATGAAGTCAAGAAATTGATTGATGTTGGCTTCATTTGAAAAGAAAAATACCCTACTTGGTTAGCCAACATCATCCTAGATAAGAGAAAAGGATGACCAAATTCACATATGGATCGATTTTAGGGATTTAAATAAGGCATGTCTAAAAGATGAATTTCCACCACCAATCCTAGAGTTGATGGTGTACATTGCCTCATCTCATGCAGTCTTCTATTTCATAGATGGCTCATCTAGATATAACCAAATAAAGATGGCCCCTGAAGATGAATGAAATATGGCTTTTAGAACCTCGATCAAAATTTATTGCTATAAGGTCATGCCTTTCAGCCTTAAAAATGCTGGTGCTACATACCAGCGGGCTATGACTCAAATCTTCAAGGAACTCATTCATCATCAAATTGAGTGCTATGTCGATGATCTCATGGTCAAAAGTAAATAAAAGGAACAACATCTCTTTGACTTAAGAGTAGTTTTTGAATAGTTAAGAAAATTTAACTCAAAGGAACCCCCCACAGTGTACATTGTAGCAGAGAAATTCCTTGGGTTTATTGTCCGATAGCAGGGAATCAAAATCGATCCAGAGAATATCAAGGTGATATTAAAAATTCCACCCCCTAAAATTTAACTCAACTTAGATCATTCCAAGGGTGGTTGGCATATCTAAGATCCTTTATATCTAACCTATCAGGAAGATGTCAGTCATTCTCAACACTTGCCAAAAATTAAGTGGGATGATAAGTGTGAGTATGCCTTCAAAGAAATCAAGCAATAGCTGATGACGCTGTCGATTCTAGTAGCCCCTATCCCGGGCAAGCTGCTCATACTTTACATTGCTATGTTAGTTGACTCCCTTGGTGCTTTGTTGGCTTAATATAATGATGAAGGAAAGGAAAATACACTCTACTACCTTAGCCATTGTCTAATCCTTGCTAAGGCTAATTATCCACCCATTGAGAAGCACTGCCTAGCTTTAATCATTGCATCCCAAAAGCTACACTACATGCTTCCTCATAAGGTGAACTTAATCTCTATGATCAATCCACTATAGTATCTCATGAAACTGCCAATGCTATCCAGATGGTTAACACGATGGTCCGTGATCCTCTCACAATTTGACATTAGCTTTGTACCCCTCTATGCGGTGAAAGGATAAGCTTTAGCCAATTTCTTAGTAGCACACCCACTTCCTGCTAACTCTCCACTTAGTGATGATCTCCCTAATGAACAAATCATGAACATAGGGGATACTAGCATTTACTTCTGGGAGATGTACTTTGATGGTGTGACATTCTCTCCAAGAGGAGAAGAACCATAATTTAATATTCCAAGAAAGGCAGGTGTAAGAATAGTTCTCTTAACTTCGGACCACGATGTGATGAGATTCTCATATCATCTGTCCAATCCTTGCACCAACAACAAAGCTAAATATGAGGCTCTGATTATCGACATGGAGTTAGCCATTACTCTAAGCATTGAGAACATCAATATCTTTGAGGATTCTTAGTCATTATTAACCAAATCATTGGGTCCTATAAGGTTATAAAGCCCAAGCTCCATTACTACCATAAGTACACCATGGAGTTGTTGGCCCAAATCCTAGATGTTACCATTTATAAAATTTCTTGAGGAGAGAATGTTGCAGCGTATGCTTCAGCCAAGCTTGCCAAGGAGTTGACATGTCCAGAGGATGAGTCTAAATTCAATAAAGGTCTAAAATAGATAGGTTTTATCCCTTATTGATATTGAACTCATCAAAAAGTACTCCCTTGAAGGGGAGGTTGCTATTGCCAAGAAGGATGAGGAGTTAGATTGGAGGCAACCATTCATGGATTACCTAAATAAAGACAAACTACATCAAGAGAAGTCTCAAGCCCATCAGATGAAACAAAAAGCACTTTCCTATGCTCTTGTGGATGGTGTCTTATACTAGAGATATTTTGATCATGTGATTATGTTGTTTAGACAAGTATGAAGTTCATAAGATCGTGACTAGGTACACTCAAGATTATGTGGAGCCAACCAATTTGATCTGAAGATGAAAGCTATGATCAAGAGATTAGGATACTACTAACCATCGATGATCAAAGATTGCATGGATATAACTAGGTGATGCCACCAATGTCAAATACACGGTGTGGTCCTACATCAACCACCCAACATTCTACATCTTACATTGGCCTCATGGGCATTCGAGTGTTGGGGTATCGACATAGTGGGTCTGATTGATCCTGCTTCTTCCAAGGGTCATCGGTTCATCTTAGCTGCTACTGACTACATTTCCAAATGGGAGAAAGTTATTCTGCTCAGAGATGTCACAACTTAGCATGTGCTTTAATTTTTAGGAACCATATCATATATAAGTTTAGAGTACCTCGATGAATTATATCTGATAATGGTACTGCATTTAAGAGCACCGAGATCAACAACTTTTCCCAGGGACAACATAGATTGGAGATATTTTGCCATCAACTACCTGAGGGCAAATGACTTAGTAGAAACCCTCAACAAAACTCTCATCTTGCTAAAGAAGACACTCAACAATTATAAGCGATAGTGGCATGAGCAGTTAGTGAAGCCTTGTGGGCCTACTGCACCATATATAGAACTCCAACTCAATCTACTCCTTTCTCCTTAGTGTATGTGTCTAAAGCCATTCTACCATTAAAAGGCTAACTCCCATCACTAAGGATAGTTGTGGGTAGCAAGATCACAATATAGCAGAATGCCAAGTTGCAGTTAGAAGAGATCGAAGGTTTGGATGAGAGACGCTTGTGAGCATGCCAAAACCTTGAGTTGTACAAAGTTAAAATGATTCAAGCTACTAATAAGTTGGTCTGTCCAAGAGCTTTTCAAATAAGAGAGCTTATTTTAGTTCTAAGGAGACTGATTATTTCCCGTCATAAGATGGGAGGCAAGTTTGAACCCACATAGGAAGGCCCTTTAGCCATATATAAGGCCTACCAATGAAGATCTTATCAGCTTATTAATCATAAGGGTGAGCACCATATGCTTCCAATCAATGGGCTCTACTTAAAGAAATATTATAAATCATGTTTGAAAATAATTATCATCAATGAAAATTCAATTTGAATTCAATCTCTTCCGTGTCGAAAGTATTCTTGTTTGGGAATCCGCCATGATGTATTTAGGGTATGTGTAAGGAACCTGAGCATCATCATTGACACAACACAAATACAAACTACACACAAACATATAAAATAAAAACATTTATTTTATCTCGGGCTACCCTGAGTTGAGATAACACCCGTGACACTCACTCGATGCTGCTCTAGTCAGTGGTTACCGCTAGTGTGTCACCCTGATGTTCTTGCTTTGGAAGATGTAAGTCTAGTGCTTTCCTTCCTTTCTTACACACCACCACCTTGTTAGTTTGGTAGGCTTAATGCATGACTGGTAAGCTACCTCATGTTGGCTTCATTTAAAAGGATGTGAGTCTACTACACTTTCTTCTTGGATTAGCCTTCATGCATTAACTGGGTTGAGTATATTTGAGGTTTAAGATAAGTCCCCTAGTGGATCCTTCCCTCCTGACTACTTCAAGTCTAGGTCTAGTCTTTCCACAGTGCTCTCCACTTAGTAGTCGCTCTAGGTCAAATAACATTTATCCTGCCAATGACAAACTATCCAGATGATCAGTTCCACTTGGAAAGTTGTAGGCCTACATGCTTTCTTTCCCAATTGATCATTGCATACCGGCGGGCACCTTAAGTTGGTTAGTTCTCACTATGCTGACTGATAAACCACTCATGCTGAGAGATACACCTTAGGTTGGTTGGTTCTCCCACCTTAAGATACACCACTCATGGCAGATGTAAGTCTGCCATGCTTTCTCCTTAGTTGGCCACCATACACCTATAGGCTTTCTTTTCTAAGACTCAAGATAACACCCTTAACAACACCTCCCTTGTGGTAACTATATTTGGATCACATCCTTTGTGACCCCATTTTGACACTACCCGGGTTACTATTAGATTGGATAGTTCCCCTTTTCATAGTAACCACCCCTGTTGTTGGAGAATCCAGGATGTGCAGATTCTCCCTTGGTCCAGTAAATCTGAGATAGGTCAAGGCCTACATAATCCCTTCTCAGTGTGGTCCTTCGCACACCAACAGGGTCCATGCAAACATATAAACAAAATATATATTTACATATGGATTAAAAGAACACCCCTAGTGGTACCTTTTCCCAAGCAGACATCCTATCTTTAGGGTGTTAGCAAAACTCCTATTAAAATCGGCTACTCTTGAGTCAATATATGTCCCGTGAGAATTCACTCGAGTGGGTCAATTTGTTATGCTACCAAGTCACCCTGTTGTTCCCTACTTTAGAAGATGTAAGTCTACTATGCTTTTTTTTAAAAGCGTATTGCACACCAAAAGTCAACCCCTTAGGTTGGCTAGATCTACCCCACAGCTAGTAGACTATCCCTTTGGATTTATAAATCTGAGATAGGGAAAGTCTGATATAGCCCCTTCTCAGTGGGTCCATCGCACACTAACATCATCCATAAATTAAATCTATCAAATTTGACCAAGCTCACATCCCCAATAGATATGACCTCAGTTCAAAAGCAAACTAAACCAAACAAACCGTATCAAATCACATGAAATTAAGATAAAATTAATATTGATTACCTTTGAGTTGACATAAGTCCCCAGCGACATTCACCCAATAGTCGCCCTAGGTCAGGTTCAATTTGTTGTGCATCCGACAGGTCACCCCAGATGTTGTTCCTCACTTTGGAAGATGTAAGTCTGCTACTCCTTCTTCCTAGCACGATGTTGCACACCGAAAGGCAAAATAAAACCAACTCCCTTAGTTGAGTCTAAATCAAAGAAATCCAACCAAACTCTTATTCCTAGTGGATACATCCCCAAACAAATCTATGAAATCAAACTCAAATCCTAATCCCTGGATAGCCTGAACCTGCTTCCCTAGTGGAAGCTTCATATACCCGATCCCCAGCAGACTCGAGCCCATATCTCTACCAAATATGCCTCCACATCAATTAAAATAAAATAAATTAATGTTGATTCGATCTTAATCCCCGGTGGATTATAGATTCTTATCCCCAGATCTTCTTTCGATAAATCATATAATCAAATCAAATTCACACATTATCCCCAATAGATTTTCTTTTTCTATGCCCTCGGGACATGACATGTGTGATCCCCTAGCAGATCTCCCTCCATTTCCTTGACATTGAATTCTCATCAAATCTTATTTCTTCTCTTATGCACACCTTTAATACTTCAACCAAAAGGCTAATAATGTATGCGTTCAAATTACATCATCTTAACATTCTAATCAACATTTTATGATTTGTGATGGTGCAAGCTCAGACTAACTATACAATAAGATGCTAAACATATCATAGTGAGAATTAACACACTATATTATATTATAATATATGATGTTATATTAGAAGTTGCTATAATATAATATATTGTCTAACATTACACCTCATTAGAATCACTTAAAAGGAACAAACAACAAAATTTTCTCAAAATATGAATAACGTTAATTTTGGATGTAAAATTGTTGTTTTTTTAGAAACGGTACAAAATAGCATAATTTTTGTGTTGCTTCTTGGTGTGTGCTGTAAATTTGGCCAAAGTCTTCCATCTCAACATTAAAAACTTTTTTGTGAGTTTTGACCCAATGTATTATAACAAAAGTAAAACACATTAAAATGTAAAATAACATTTAGAAACCAACATTCATATATATGTGAAGTTATATTGTTATGTACATTAAATTTTAATATGCTTTCATATAATATATTATTTTACATTAAACCTTAAAATGAATCACTTTAAGCAAAAATTTTATAAAATTTGGTTGAAAAATGAACATTTATTTTGGATCCAAAATTCCATTCTTTTGATTAAATGGCACAACATAGCACACCCCCAATGATGTTCCTTAAAGCTTACCTTAAATTTGGCCAAATCCCATCATCTCGGCCTATAAATCTGTAGAAACTCTACTTCATCATACTATTACAAACTAAAATATGCTAAACAACAAGTAGTAACACACAATAGTATGCTATAATGTATGATGCTACACTATGTTATGAAATCCTATATTATAATACACCATAACATATTATATTATATTATATTGCATATCACATCACAAGAGATTGTTTAAGATAAAAAAATCATAAAATTAGTCTAAATAATAAAAACCTAAATATTTTAGTCATATAACTAACATATTTTAAATTGAAATAATAAATTATGATGCCATACTCTACCTATTATGAATTTGGCCAAATTCCATCATTTTAAAGTCTAACTCAACATTTTTATAAATAATTCTAGTGTAGGCTCGACTGCATGATTGTAAAATACTAAAAGAATTTAAAATGCGTAGAACAATATATTATGATATATGATGTTATACTATGCTACGACATATAATATTTATTTTGAACCTAAAATCTTACTTTTTAGACTACAAGTAGCATTACACACCTTTGGTACTACAACCTAATTCGCACTTCATATTTAATAAATTTAATCATCTAATTTTTTAAAATAATATTTTTATGATTTATATTAATATAGACTATAGGGCACAATACATTAATATACTAAAATAATTCAAAACATCTTATAACATCCAAAAACACATCACTACATGCTCAAATATATGATGCTACATTATACTATAATATATGGTAATATAATATGATTTTGGGTTAGGGTTTAGGGTATTCAAATCTAATAATAGTCAAAAAGCTTGAAGACATTTTCTTTTTCATAACTACGTTAGGATTAGGTCATTCTATAGATCTACTCCTAATGACATCTTTATTCAAGGTTTAGGGTTTAGGGTTTAAGGTTTGGGTTTAAGGTTAGTTTAGGGTTTAGGGCTTAGGGTTAGTTTAGGGTTTATGGTTTAGGGTTTAGGGTATAGGGTTTGGGGTTTAGGTTTTAGGGTTTAGGGTTGTAGGTTTTATGGTTTAGGGTTTATGGTATTAGGGTTTATGGTTTAGGGTTTAGGGTTTATGATTTATAAAATAGTAAGTTTAGGTTTATTTAGTTTATTTAGTATAATTTTTATTTTTTTTAGTTTATTTTATTTTCTTTTTATTTTTATTTAGGTTTATTTATTATTTTTATTTAGTTTAGTTTCTTTATTTTAGAATTATTTATTTTAGTTTAGGTTTTTTATTTTAGTTTATTTTTTAGGTTTAGGTTCAGGTTTAGGTTTATTTTTAGTTGAGTTTTATTTTTATTTTATTTTTTAGATTTAGTTTTATCTTTTATTTTTGGGATTAGGTCTACATTTTTATTTTTATTTATTTAGGTTCAAATTGTAGGTTTATTTTAAGTTTATTTTTTAGTTTAGGTTTTGGTTTATTTTTAGTTTATTTTTTTATTTAGTTTAGGTTTAGGTTTAGGTTTAGCTTAATTTTTGTTTAGGTAAAGTTTTATTTATTTTAATTTAACTTGTTTTAGTTTAGGTTTAGGTTTATTTTATTTCATTTATTTTATTTTAGGTTTAGGTTTTTTTTAGTTTAAGGATTATGTTTTATTTTTTATTTATTTTTATTTTTATTTTTAGGTTTAGGTTTTTAATTTATTTTAGGTTTTTTTATTTTTATTTTGCATTTAGTTTTTATTTTAATTAGCATTTTATTCTTAGGTTTATTTTATTTTTTAGTTTGGTTTAGGTTTTTATTTAATTTATTTTAGTTTATTGATATTTTTTATTTTATTTTATTTTTAGGTTTATGTTTAGGTTTTAGTTAGGCTTTTATTTTATTTTATTTATTTTATTTTATTTAGGTTTAAGTTTTTTTATTAAGTTTTATTTTGTTTAAGTTTAGGTTTTTAGGTTTTAGGGATTAGGATTTAGTGTTTAGGGTTTAGGGTTTAGGGTTTAGGGTTTAGTGTTTAGGATTTAGGGTTTAGGGTTTTGAGGGTTTAGGGCTTAGGCTTTAGGGTTTAGAGTTTTTATGGTATATGGTTATTGTTAGGGTTTAGGGTTTAGGATTTAGGATTTAGGGTTCAGAGTTTAGGTTAGTTTAAGGTTTAAGGTTTAGGGTTTAGGGTCATAGGTTTAGGGTATAGGTTTAGGGTTTAGGGTTAGTTTTTGGGTTTAGGGTTTAGTGGTTAGGGATTTGGATTTTGGGTTTAGGGCTTAGGATTTAGTGTTTTTTTTAAATTAAGTAAATCAGTAGGTTTAGGTATATTTAGTTTATTTATTATTACTTTCTTATTTTTATTTAGGTTTATTTTTTATTTTAGTTTAGTTTAGTTTATTTATTTTAATTTAGGTTTTTTATTTTAGTTTAGTTTTATTTTTATTTTATTTTTTAGGTTTTGATTTTCTTTTTCATTTTTAGGTTTAGGTTTAGGTTTTTATTTTATTTTTATAGGTTTAGGTTTTAGGTTTTTATTTTAGGTTTATTTTTATGTTTTATTTCTTTCATTTAGGTTTAGGTTTATTCTTTAATTTATTTTCTTTTATTTATTTTAAGATTTAGGTTTAGTTTATTTTAGGTTTAGGTTCAGGTTTTATTTTTTTAGTTTAGTTTATTTTAGTTTAGGTTTAAGCTTATCTTATTTTATTTCTTTTAGTTTTAGGTTTTTTTATTAATTTAGGGATTATGTTTTATTTTTAATTTATTTTTAGATTTAGGTTTTTATTTTATTTTATTTTAGGTTTATTTTATTTTTATTAAACATTTAGTTTTTATTTTATTTAGGTTTTCTTTTCAGGTTTATTTTATTTTTTATTTTAGATTAGGTTTTTATTTAATTTTTTTAGTTTATATTTTTTTATGTTTGGGTTTAGGTTTAGGTTTTGGTTTTAGTTTAAGTTTTAGTTTAAGTTCTTTTATATTTTATTTTATTTAGGTTTAGAATTTTTTATTTATTTTATTTTTAGGTTTTATTTAGTTTAGGTTTAGATTTTTAGGTTTTTATGGTTTGGGGTTTAGGGTTTAGGGTTTGGGTTTAAGGTTTAGGGTTTATGGTTGTAAGTTTTAAGGCTCGGGGTTTAGGGTTTAGGGTTGTAGGTTTATGGTTTAGGGTTTAAGGTTTAGGGTTAGGGTTTTTATTTTTTATTATATATTTTTATCTTATTTTAAATTAAGTAAACTCATAGTTTACGTTTATTTAGTTAATTTAATTTCTTTTGTTAGTTTAGTTTATTTTATTTATTTTTATTTAGTTTACTTTTTATTTTTATTTAGTTTAGTTTATTTATTTTGGTTTAGGCTTTTTATTTTAGTAAATTTTTTAGATTTAATTTTAGGTTTAGGTTTATTTTTTAGCTTTGTTTTATTTTTATTTTATTTTTTAGGTTTTAGTTTTATTTTTTTTATTTAGGTTTAAGTTTTGGTATTTATTTATTTGTTTAGGTTTAGGTTTTATGTTTTTATTTTAGGAATAATTTTATGTTTAATTTTTTAGTTTCGATTTAGGCTTATTTTCATTTTATTTTATTTAGGGTTTAGGTTTAGGTTTAGGTTTATTTTATTTTAGGTTTAGGTTTAGGTTTTATTTATTTTGGTTTAGTTTATTTTATTTTTATTTTAGGTTTAGGTTTTCTTTGGTTTACTGTTTAGGTTTTATTTTTATTTTGTATTTAGTTTAGGTTTAATTTTTATTATATTTAGGTTTCTAATTTTTTTAGTTTAGTTTAGTTTTTTATTTTTTATTTTATTTTCTTTTTAGGTTTAGGTTTAGGTTAAGGTTTTTGTTAAGGTTTTTATTTTATTTTATTTTGGTTTAAGTTTTTTTTAGGTTTAATTTAGTTTTGGTTTAGGTTTTTAGGTTTTTAGGGTGTAGGTTTAGGGTTTAGGGTTTAGAGTTTAGGGTTATTTGAGGGTTTAGGGTTTAAGTTTTAGGATTTAGGGATTAGGGATTAGGGATTAGGGTTTAGGGTTTAGCATTTAGGGTTTAAGTTTTAGGGTTTATAGTTTAGGGTTTAGGTTTTTAGGTTTAGGGTTCAGGGTTTTTAGGGTTTAGGATTTAGTGTTTAGGTTTTAGGTCTAGGGTTCAGGTTTTAATTTAGGGTTTAGGGTTTTTATTTTTTTTTTATCAAAGAAAAAATTAATATTCAATATTTCTTCTATTTGAATTCATCAAACTAGTAACACAGGTTTTTAAGACACAAACAATGACAAAGATAAAAAATGAGCATGCGTAGAGTAAATAAAAAAACCTAGATAACTAGAATTGTCTCTACAATAAAGGGTGAATTCTATAAGCAATAGATCGGATCGGCCGTTCCTCAATTTATCTAGTTCTCATAAAAACTACCTTGGCCTTTCGAGTAGCGAGATCCACCATCATATCCCCGATCACTCCCTTCGCCACCACCATGGCTAAAACCTTCCTCCCTCCTCCATAACCACCATTGCTTCGACCACAACCTCCATATCCACCGACACCTCCAGATCTCCCACCACTGCTGCGATAATCTCTCTGCCTTCACCTCCACCACCAGAACTAGACTGAGCCTGGTTGATGGTGATGCTCCTGCCATCAAGGTTTTGTCCATTCTTAGGGTTTAGGACTATTAGGTTTTGGGGTTTAAGTTTTTTTAATTTATTTAGTCACTTTGGGTTTAGCTTTGAGGTTTAGGGTCTAGGGCTAGGATTTAGGGTTTAGGGTTAAGTGTTTAGTTAGGGTTTAGGGTTTATTATCCTATGGTTTAGGGTTTAGGGTTTGGATTTAGGGTTTAGGGTTGGGTTTAGGGTTTAGGGCTTTAGCATTTAGGGTTTTATGGTTTAGGGTTTAATGTCACGGTTTAGGTTTAGGATTTAAGGTTTAGTGTTTAGGCTTTAGGGTTTTAGATTTTGAGGGTTTAGGGTTTAGGGTTTAAGGTTAGTTTTGGTTTAGGGTTTTGGCTTTAGTGTTTATGGTTTTTAGGGTTTAGGGTTAGTTTATGGTTTAGGGTTTTGGCTTTAGTGTTTAGGGTTTTTTTTTTTAAGGAAACCCCATTATACGGGGGTATTTTATTGCCACAAAAAAAGGGTTACAAGATCCTTAAAGAGGATAAACTCTGAATCTATTGCTCAAAGAGCTACAATCAGCCTAAGGAGTAAATCCCCATCTAAGTACATCCAAAAGCAAGAGAAAACATTAAAGCAATCAAAAGACAATATGGCTAACATAATAATCGAAAGGAAGATTAAGGCCAATGCTCGATGGTTGTAAGAGAGCTTGGTAATATGGAGCAAACAAGAGAACAAGGGAGAATCACACGCAAAGTGACACTAGAGGAGATTAGAGCGTAAAGTAATACAAATAGAGATAAATGAAATAATAAAAAAGCGATAATAAGGAAAGTTGATAAAGAAGGCTCAGGCTCAATCACACCAAATTGGGGAGGCAAAATTGAGCATCAAACTTCATTAGAAGGGTTACATCACATGAGCTACTACCATACCAAAGGCGAAAACATCACGACCATCATAGCCAAAACACGAGGAGGTAACACCAGTTGTTGATAGTCTTATGAACTTTATTACGCAATCCTAAACACAATCATATCTAAAATAGAGGTAATTGCAAAGAGCTAAATGGTAAGTTGTCTCATTCAAGAAAGATATCAACAATATAGTCATCCTGACATGAGATTATATAAACATAGGGGAATTAGTCATCTTCGCCAGAGCCTCATATCCAAGTGAAACCAGCATATAAACCCACCACCAAAAAAAAATAGCAGATGAGATAACTTGCTACGATCCTGCTAATCAAGTCAAAGATCTTATAGTTCAGACCTTCCCATCATAAGATATATAATTGAAACTTTCAGGGCAGGAAACAACCCCCTTGTTTATGTCCATATGAGTAATTGGAGAAAGGCAATTGTAAAGGAAGGCAACATAGCTCAACACGGAAAAAGGGCTGCTACCAACCAAAACTAACAACAAGTAAGGACATTTAATAGCTCCCATGGCGATCGGGTCAAAATTAGATAATCCACTCAATAGATAAGAGAGAACAAGACAACAAAAGACAGCAACTTCCCATAACACCACTCTTTAAAATAGGCTCAAAAAGCTGCACAAACCAAAGCGGTGAGAGATAGGAATAGAGACAACTAGGTAATGCAAATTATAGCATTCGGAGATGAAATGACCAGTAAAAATAACACGGGCATATGAAAGCCAACCCAACATAAAACAAGTAATGCAACAATGTAAAATAGAATCCAAAAAGATAGGACAATGGATAAAGCAAAAAAAATTGCCAAGACAACAACAATAAAGGCGACAACATTGAGGAGGGAAGGACTATATTGGCCATAAAACCTCCCAATCGAGTAGATATTAGGCCATAAAAGCAATTATCTTGAAGGCCACCACAATCTCCAAAACCATCACCACGAGCATCAAGAGCGGTAAATGTTTCACAAGAACCCGAAATCTTGCGCCAACATTGAAGGAGCCAACAAGGGTGGCGGATAAACCAAGCAGAAATTTCCGGACATGAAATAATCAAAACAACAAAACCGCTAGCATGTCATAATGCCTCCCATCCAATATAATAAACAACAGAGATGCGGTTTATCAGAGAGGATGAAAGAAACAACGGATATGATAGATCACATTAGTCCGATGATAAGCAACTAAAAGACCAAAAAGGGGGTTCAAGGCAAAGTCCACCAAGCAATCAACAACATCATGCTGAACAAGGTAAACCAGAACCCCAGACCCAATCCAGTACAGCCAATAAACAGGACAACTAAGATGAACAAGCTGGCCAAGAGGCCATTCAAAATTATATATAAGTAAATGGAAGGATAGATAATGAGTAGCACCCCACCCCAAGCAAATTACATTGAGAGAAATCGGTCGATGCAGGTGCTTAATCACATAATCCAACACCAAGGATAGTGATAATAATAACCAATAGGATTGTCAATAATCCCATTGCTTATAAGATAAACCATTGATGCCCTTCCAACATAACAAAAAGGATATTTAAAAAGGCATGTTCACAACATAACAAATGGAGAAGACCACAACAAGGACAAACAACAATCCAGATGTTGGCATCTTCGGACAAGGAAAAAGAAAACCAAAAAATTGAATACAAAATTACCCACAATCCGGCAAATGTAGGATAATGATCCATTGAGAAAATCCAAGCTTTCTGCACAAAACCAGACAACAAGATTGAAGCCTCAAGGAACCAAATCGACTAGGAAAAACTACCACATAAGGAACATTCATAACAGTAGCAACAATATCCCTATTCAGCCCACAATCCTTGGAGAAATACTCCACAGGCTTGCCAAAATAACAATCATTGAGAGTATACCAACCGTAGTTTATGATCAAGTAGAACAGTTGATAAAGCATAGTGATTTGCACAATACTAACAACACTAAAAGGGATATTATAGCAGGTTAAGACAGTAGCCCAAAAATAGCTAATCAGATAAACCAAATCCACAAACATCCAAAGTCTTAAAGCAACAACAGGTAACATCAGACTATAGTACCACACAAACAGAAATGGCATGCCAATCCAAAAAGGTAACATCACAGACCCAATAGATACAACATTACAATATAAATAAAGACTGTAGATATGATTCACCACCCAATGAGCGACCATATAAATGTGGGCAATGGAGAGTCACTCCCATTAGAGCAACTATTGCAACATAAGTTAGCCATTAAGGGTAAGAAGGTCAGATGAGTAACGTGAAATCTGCAAAGAACATTGATAGCGGAGGAAGAAAGAAAGCACCCAAGATCCCACCAAAGAAACCTTGCTGAAATAGGAAATGGCATGATGAATGGGGTCCAGGTTCCAGTAAAAACAACATCGAGGATGATAAGTATCAGCAAAAAAACCAAATGTCCTCTTCATGCACAAAAATTAAGTAAAATATAACTCCCAGAAGAAAAAGAAAAATGTCAAGGAGAGTTAGAACACAAGGGGACAGAAAACTAAAAAAAAGAGAGACGAAGAGGAGAGTTAGATTCTGAGGTAAGGAAGCCTGGAATTGTCCAAGTTAACTAGACCACGCAGGTATTTGGGTAATGTAAATTAATCAAAGAGGATGATATTGTCTAATCTCACACCCAAATTTGCAAGGTAATCAGCACAGGCGTTACCTTCATGCCAAACATGAGTGATGGTAAAATTCAATTGAGAGAGAAGAGCCCTAGTTTGCTTGAGGAGGTAGTACAAACAAGCATTGCTCATATTGGTAGAAGTCAAAAGATCAATCAGTATAAGAGCGTCCACCTCTATCCAAATATTGAGCCAGTCATTTTGAAGACAAATTTCTATAGCTTTGTGGCGACCATAAGCTCGTATAAGGAACGATCTTTGAAATAAGGGGATAAGCAAATGCACATAGAACAATACCCTTAGAATCCACGAAAATGCCTCCACAACGAGCCATTATGAGATAGAGCCAGTATTAATTTTAATAATATGATCAAGAGGTTTTCCAAAAAAACCATTCTATCATTTGATAGTAAGGCAGTGCGGAAGGTTGAGGCCCAGTTTATTAGCGACAAATTTATAGCCTTTAAAATGCTTGTGATGGATTAAATTGGCTTTAAACAAGTCACAAATTTTGTTTTTAGTTCTAGAAATAATCCTCATGTGATTCATATGAATCCCATGATGTTTAGCTTCATTTCGGTCCATCCATATGAACCAAATAAGAGTAATGGCGATTATGATTTTAATATGACCTTTAATTGCATTGTCAAAGTAAACTTCAAGAAGTTGATATAAAGTAAAAGAACAATTAAAATTGATAGTGTTGAATAGATTGTCATACCAAATCCAAATTTTAGAGGCAATAGTCCCATTAACAAAAACATGGTTAACATTCTCAATATGGGAACAACATTGACATTTAGAGGGTAAATAAAACCCTTTACCCCACAAAGAGTCAAGAATAAAGTTTTTAAGGATACAGTAAGAATAGAGTAAGAAGAGGGGATATTGCTATTCCAAATTTTGGAGAACACAATAGAAGAATCACGATTGTCTTTAGTGTGAATCCACACATTTTAAGGTTGAAATCCCATTATGAGATAACTTAAAGATAATCGATCATGATTGTTAGGAGTGATAGGAATACTAGTAATCATATTTAAGAAAGTGGAAGGAATAGAATCGATGTAATCTTAGTGTTCCACATGTGGTTTTGCGAATGAATTAACTCTAATAGCGGAGGTGGAGAGTGTAGAGTAAGTCATCAATGGGCGAGAACCACTCCGGTTGTCTTGCCAAAAAAAGAATTGCCGAGTTTATGCCCCAAAATTAAGGATTACATCCCATTTGAGAACAAAGTCTTCTCACAGAGAATCGATTTAAAGGACAAATGAGAGGATGTTTACCCTGGCAATATTTAGAAGTCATGAAATTTTCCCTAAGACTATTTTTGCACCTAAAGTTCCACCAAAGTTTGTAGGAGAAGGCATGGATAACTTCTTTGATGGATTTACATCCCAGACCTCCCTCTTCAAGAGTACCACAACTATTAGACCGGATGACCAATGCATTCTTTTAGAGGATGTATTGGTTCCCAAGAATTTGTTTAAGATGCTCAATTGTTTATGGTAGAGTTGGTAGGCACAATGGTTTGAAGAAGGTATATGGGCATGGAATTTAGAGTGCTCTTGATCAAGGTAAGCCTACCAAGAAGAGAGAAAATGAAATTCCCAAATCAAAATTTTGTTAGAAATTTTTTGAATTAGATCATCAAAAGGTGTGATCTTTTTTGGCCTTTGAAAAGCGGAGCTCAAGGTAATTAAAGAGGAGTTGATTTTGCTTAAAATTAGTAATTCTGGATATTTGGTTAAGTCTATTAGGAGGAATCTTAGTGGAAGGAATAAAACAACATTTTCCTTCATTAAGAAAAAGACCACTAACTTTACCAAAATCATTTAGAAGGTTCTTGATGGTTTTAACATGTTGAATGGAACCGTTGCTGAAGATAATGAAATCATCAACAAAGCTAAGATGAGAAATAGGGAAACCTCCATGAGTTTTAAAAGACATATTAGGCTTATTAGCAAAAGATCATTGGCTCCTTGAGTATTCAATAGCGATGATAAAAAAGAAGGTGATAGTGGGTCACCTTGCCTCAAACCATGGCTAGAAGGAAAGAAACCTATGGACTCACCATTCATGATAATCAAAAACCAGACATTCGTGATACATCTTTTTATAATCTAGATAAAACTATCAGAAAAACCAAACAAATTCAGGATTTGAAAGAGAAAGTCCCATGAGAGATTATCAAAGGCTTTAGCGATGTCCAATTTGAATAAGATGTTGCCTCCTCTAGAATTGATATCAATGTCATGAACCATTTCTTGAGCGAGAAGGATATTATCCGATATTACGTGTTTAACAAAAATTTGATTAGGGAGATGATTTTAGGAAGCAAAGGGCTAAGCCTATTATTTATTAATTTAGCAATGAGTTTTGAAAAAAAGGTGCAAAAGCTAATCGGTCAAAAATCACCCCAAGATTCAGGATTGTTAGTTTTGGGAATAAGGACAATAAAAGTGCTTGAAAAGTATTTGGGAATGGGATTGCCATCAAAGAAATCAATAACACATTAACTAAATTGGTTTTAATAAATGGCCAACAGAGCTGAAATAAGTGGGTCGTATAGCCATCAGGGCCAGCAACAGAGTCAGTGTTCATGTTCTTAAGAGTATTACTAATCTCCTCTTCGAAAGGACACATAGTGAGTAAATGATTATCCTCATTGTCATAGAAGGAATAAGATGGGTGTTTGATAAAGTGTCTAGCAACGACTTAGAATTTAATAAAGTTTGGAAATGATGAATGACAGAATCCTTAATATCATTATTATCGGTTATCCATTCACCATTAGAGTTCTTAATTTTCTTAATCGAGTTTAAGGCTTTCCATTTATTACAAATGGCATGAAAGTACACGGTGTTTACGTCACCATCGACAATATGTTTGCTTGTGGCTTTTTGGCGTAATAGGTTTCTTCCATGTTTTGATAATTAAGTTATTCTTGGCAATGTTCAACTCCTCAAGTTTACTAGGATCGGTTGACGACATCTTCAAGAGAACAAACCTCTTGTTCCATAGCTTTAAGATTTGTGAAAATATTTTAAAAATGTGTTTGTTCCACCAATTAAGATTTTGTTTAAGTCTTTTGAGCTTAAGCCAAAGATGAGTCATACCTTTAGCATTATCCAGGAAAAAGGGGCCATCCAATTAGTGATAGCGACATTGGTGAAGTCACTATGTTGGGTCCACATGTTTTGAAATCTGAAAGGAGGAGGAGTTGATGGGTTTAGGAGGATTATTGAAGGAAATCAAGAGAGGAGCATGGTGGACAAAGTTACGCTCAAATGCTCAAGTGGTAGAAGACCATTGATTGATCCAAAGAGAATTAAAGAGGGCCTATCAAGAGCCAAAGCCTAGAGTTGTGCCGGTGAAGTTAGACCCAGTGAAACCAATGTCGATCAGATTGCAATCAAGGGTCATATTTGAGAAGTCCTCCATGGAATGAAGGTTAGGAGAACATCCTCCCCTTCTTTTAGAACTAGCTATGATAGTATTGAAATCACCTCCAACCAACCAGGGAAGGTTAGGCAGGAAAGAAGGTGTGATTCCAAAGGATGTTCCTACTCTATTACAAGAGGCATAGATAAAAGAGCCAAAATAAGTCACCTAAGGAGATTTTGACATTAACCAATTGGTCAAGATTATCAATGATGAAAATGGTGATGGAGTTGTGCCAAAAGCACCAAATTTTATTATTAATATTGAAGAAAAAATTATGAAAGCCAAGGGATCTAGCGATAAAGGAAATCTTAGAAGAACTAATGAAAGGTTCAATAAGAACAAGTAACTTGATATTATGAACAAGACAAAGAAATCTAACGATGTGGGCGGAAGAGACCCACAACCTCGATATTCCAAATAAGAAAATTAATCATAAGGACAACCAAAAGGGAAAAGTAAAAAAAAAGAGAAAGGAAAGAGAGGAGAGAAATGATGGCACATTACTTGTGTGGGGTGGAAGAAGAGCGAGTGATTCTAGAGTGGTTATTATTAGAAAATTTTTCTTTGAAGGGTTTTTTGTTTTTAACAATTTGAAAGGGTCTCTCAGAATCCAAATTATCTCCATCAGAAAAAGATTGATTTATGGGTTTCAGAATAGTAGAAGAATCTATCAATGATTTAGAAGAGAGGATTTCACCTTCTTCTGTATCGAATAGAGTATGAGAAATTGGGATCAATTGGATATCACTCTGAAGGGAAATAGATGTGGAAGTTTTGGCACCATTCGTAATACAAATATCTTTCTCAATATGTTTGGAAACCCTAGGGTCATTATTGATTTGGTCCATTATATGATTCCCATTCAATTTGTTTAATTGGGTGTCCAATATGAGGCTACCATTCAGATTTTTAGTAGGATTTAAATGAAGCAAAGAGCTATCATGGGAAATCGAATTATTCCAAGCAAGGGTGAAGTTAGGTAAATTGCCATTGGTAACATCACACCCCTCATTGGTTGTTTTAGTACCAAGGTCAGATTGTTTGCCACTAGATAGATCAGTAGGAGGTGTAGGTAGGAGAGGTTCTTTTTGAGTATCTTTAGGCACGTATGCTAGAGTATTGGTTCTCCCAGTTCCATTAATGGTAGTCATATTCTGTGGTAAATTTTTCCTGAGATTAGGATGAAGCACAAAGCAATCTGAGTGATCATGTCCGTGAATCTTGCAGTGAGTGCAGAAAACAGGAAAATTTTCAAATTTGACTTTTTGACTATATCCAAATTTTTTAGAGCCAATCCAAACCTCTTTGGGATATTTCTTTGTGATGTCTATCTGAACGAGAATACAAGCTACAGATGGCCTAGATCTATTGGTCGTTGCTTAGTCTATTTGGAGAGGTCTACCAAAAAGGCCGCCAACAGCAAATAAAACTTGATGAGTGACATAATGAATTCGCATGTTAGGAAAAGCAAGCCAAAGAGGGACAATGGGAGATTCTTCTTTGACATCAAATAGGGACGACCATTTTAGTAGTCGCATTTGACAATTATGCACAAAATAAGAACGACGAGCGAAAACCCGCGAGTAATCTAAATCATTAGAAAGTTGAATAAGAATGTAACGGGGATCAATCAGCCCGATAGAGAAACAACCCATTAATTTTAAACTATGAAAGAAAGTGCAAATGTTATCAAGAGTTGGGCATCTAAGGGAGAATTTACCCACCAAAGAAAACTTGAAGGGCTTAGCAAGTTTCTCAACATCTGATCCCGAACACATTCATGACAATCCATGATAAGAAGTCAAATGAGATTAAGCGAAGCATTTGAGCTAGGGATCTTACGGATAAAGCATCTTTGAATGATTTAACAGATTACATTAACAGTGTAATCAAATCAGAAAACCTATAGAGTCGAGAGCAAATTGATGTGGCGTGTGTCGAGCGTAGAGGATTGAGACGAGCCTCACCATTGCTCACAATCCAAGGAACACAAGAGAAACTATCACCTTATGAAATTACCAAGCAGAACCAGGGAAAATAGCGAGAATTAGGAAATTTAAATTTAAGTTTAGGAGGGTTTAAAGATTTAGGTTTAGGTTTTAGGGTTAGTTTAGGGTTTAGGGTTAGGTTTAGTAGGATTTATAGTTTAGGGTTTAGGGTTTAGGGTTTAACATTTGTTTTAAAATTAAATAGGGTTTAGGTTTATTTAGATTTTATTTTAGTTTATTTTAATTTATTTATTATTTAGTTTATTTTAAATTATTTAGGTTTAGGTTTATTTATTTTTAGTTTATTTTATTTTATTTTATTTTATTTAGGTTTATTTTTTATTTTATTTAGGTTTAGGTTTTATTTTATTTTTTTAGGTTTAGTTTAGGTTTTATTTTAGGTTTATTTTTTAGGTTTTATTTTTTTAGGTTTAGGTTTTTTTTTTATTTTAGTTTAGGTTTAGGTTTTATTTTTTAGTTTAGTTTATTATAGTTTAGGATTAGGTTTATTTTTTTCTTTATTTTTTTATTTTATTTTAGGTTTATGTTTTTTTTTTTTGTTTATTAGGTTTTATTTTTTTTTATTTTTAAGTTTTTTTTAGTTTATTTTTTAGGTTTATGTTTTATTTAGTTTTTATTTTATTTTATTTTTATTTTATGTTTATTTTTTATTTTTTTAGGTTTTCATTCATAGGTTTATTTTATTTTTTTAGTTTAGTTTAGATTTTTATTTATTTTATTTTAAATTATTTTTTTTTTATTTTTTATGTTTAAATTTTTATTTTATTTTATTTTTTTATTTTATTTAGGTTTAGGAATTTTATTTAATTTATTATTAAGTTTTATTTAGCTTAAGTTTAGGTTTTTAAGTTTTTAGGTTTTTGTGTTTAGGATTTAGGGTTTAGGGTTTAGGGTTTTAGGGTTTAGGGTCTTAGGGTTTAGAGTTTAGGGTTAGGGTTTAGGGTTTAGGGGTTAGGGTTTAGAGTTTGGTTTAGGGTTTAGGGTTAGCTTAGGGTTAGGGTTAGTTTAGGGTTTAGGGTTTAGGGTTTAGGGTTTAGGGTTTAGGTTTAGGATATTTTGGGTTTAGTGTTAGTTTAGGGTTTAGGGTTTAGAGTATAGGTTTACAGTTAGTTTAGGGTTTAATGTTTAGGGCTTAGGTTTACGGTTAGTTTAGGTTTATTTAGTTTATTTTTTATTTATATTTATATTTAATTTTTATTTAGTTTGGTTTATTTATTTTAGTTTAGGTATTTTATTTTAGTTTATTTTTTAGGTTTATGTTTAGTTTTATGCATATTTTTTTGTTTAGTTTTATTTTTATCTAATTTTTTAGGTTTAGGTTTTTTTTTTAAGGTTTAGGCTTAAGTTTTTATTTTATTTTCTTAGGTTTATGTTTTAGGTTTTTATTTCTTGTATTTTTAGGTTTTATTTTTTAGTTTAGGTTTTGGTTTATTTTTAGTTTATGTTATTTTATTTAGTTTAAGGTTTAGTTTTAGTTTATTTTAGGTTTAGGTTTAGGTTTTATTTATTTTAGTTTAGTTTATTTTAGTTTAGGTTTAGGTTTATTTTACATTATTTATTTTAGGTTTAGTTTTTTTTTAGTTTAGGGTTTAGGTTTTTGTTTTTAGGTTTTATTTTTTGGTAATTTTTTTTTAGGTTTAGGTTTTTATTTAGTTTTTATTTAGTTCAACTTTTATTTTATTTTAGATTTATTTTATGATATTTAGGATTTTTATTCTTAGGCTAATTTTATTTTGTTATTTTAGTTTTGGTTTTTATTTATTTTATTTAAGTTTATTTTATGTTTTTTTTAGGTTTAGGTTTTTGTTTTAGTTTAGGTTTTTATTTTATTTTATTATATTTAGATTTAGGTTTTTTTATTTGGTTATTAGGTTTTATTTAGTTTAGGTTTGGGTATTTAGGTTTTTAGTGTTTAGGCTTTAGGGATTACAGTTTAGGGTTTAGGGTTTTAGGGTTTAATATTTTAAGATTTAGGGGTTTAGGGTTTAGGGTTTAGAGTTTAGGATTTTTTTTTTAAATTAAGTAAACTAGTATGTTTAGATTTATTTAGGCTCAGTTTAGTTTTAGGGTTTAATGTTAAGATTTAGTGGTTTAGGGTTTAGAGTTTAGGATTTTTTTTTAAATAAGTAAAACCAGTATGTTTTAGATTTATTTAGTTTATTTAGTTTATTTTTTATTTATTTTAGTTTTATTTAGGTTTATTTTTTATTTTTATAAAGTTTAGTTTATTTATTTTAGGTTTATTTATTTTAGTTTATGTTTTTTATTTTAGTTTATTTTTGAGGTTTATGTTTAGGTATATGCTTATTTTTTAGTTTAGTTTTATTTTCATTTTATTTTTTATGTTTAGGTTTTATTTTTTATTTTTTGGTTTTGGTATAAGTGTTTATTTTTTTAGGTTTAAGTTTTAGATTTTTATTTTAGGTTTATTTTTAGGTTTATTTTTATTTTATTTTATTTTATTTAGTTTAGGGTTTAGGTTTAGTTTATTTTAGGTTTAGGTTGTTTTATTTATTTTAGTTTAGTTTGTTTTAGATTAGGTTTAGGTTTAATTTATTTTAGGTTTAGGTTTTTTTTTAGTTTAGGGTTTCAATTTCATTTTTTATTTATTTTTAGGTTTAGGTTTTTATTTAGTTTTTATATCATATTATTTTTATTTTACATCTAATTTTTCTTTTATTTTTTATTTTTAGGTTTATTTTATTTAGTTTAGTTTATGTTTTATTTATTTTATTTTAGTTTAGTTTTATTTTATTTTATTTTATTTTACATTTAGGTTTAGGTTTAGGTTTAGGTTTTAGTTTAAGTTTTATTTTACTATATTTTATTTTATTTAGGTTTAATTTTTTTATTTTATTTTAGGTTTTATTTAATTTAGGTTTAGAGTTTTTTTTTTTTTTGTAGAGTTTAGGTTGTGGGCTCAGTCCCGGGTTTAGGGTTTAGGGTTTAGGTCAAGGGTTTAGGCATAACATTTAAGCCTTTAGTGTTTAGTGTCAGGGTCAGGGTTAAGGTTTAGGGTTTAGGGTTTTAGTTTAGGGTTCAGCCTGGGTAGGTTTTGGGTTTAGTGGCTCAGGGTTTAGGGTTTATACAGATTAGGGTAAGTTTAGTGTTTGGCCTTTCTAGGCACAGTAAGGGTAGTTTAGGTCATTTTGTGGTTTAGGGTTTAATTGGTTTTTTTTAAATACAAACCAATAGTTTAGTTTATTTATTTTATTTATTTTACTTTAATTTATTATTTATTTATTTTAGTTTAATTTATTTTTAATTTTTATTCAGGTTTATTTTTTATTTTTATTTATTTTAGTTTAGGTTTTTATTTTAGTTTATTTTTCAGGTTTATGATAAGTTTATGCATATTTTTAGTTTAGTTTTATTTTTATTTTATTTTTTTAAGTTTAGGTTTTAATTTTCTTTTTTAGGTTTAGGTTTAGGTTTTCATTTTTTTTGTTGGTTTATGTTTTAGGTTTTTATTTTAGGTTTATTTTTTGGTTTTATTTTTTATTTTAGGTTTACGTTTATTTTTAGTTTATTTTATTTTATTTTGTTCAAGGTTTTGGTATAGTGTATTTTAAGTTTAGGTTTTGATTTTATTTATTTTAGTTTAGCTTTTGGTTTTATTTTTATTTTATTTTATTTTTAGGTTTAGGTTTAGGTTTAACATTACCTTTGTCGGTCCCAAGTTCGATGTGAAAAGTGGAGTGCTGCGATAGATAGTCGATAGCCACCGTAAAACTTGTCGAAATAATCATGACATGAATCCTTTAAATCATTATGTTAATGCTAGGGTGCCCCCTATAAGCTACGCGCAGTATGACTTGAATACAGTGAAAAATGTGCAAGGGCCACTGCATCGGTGTCCGGGTGCAGTGTTAAATAAGCAAGCGTTCCAACATTATTTCGTAAACCATAACCTTTAAACCCTAAATTCTAAACCCTATGCCCTATAACCTACAACTCTAAACCCTAAACCCTAAACCACAAACCGTGAAACCTAAACCTTAAAAACTAAAAACCTAAACCTAAACTAAATAAAACCTAAAAATAAAATAAATAAATAAACCTAAACCTAAATAAAATAAATAATATAATAAAATAAAAACCTAAATTGAAACGTAAACCTAAACCTAAATTTAAATGTATAAATAAAATAAAATAAAGAAAAAACCAAACTAAAATAAAATAAATAAAAACCTAAACTAAACTTCAAAATAAAATAAACTAAGAAATAAAAAACCTAAATAAAATAAATACTAGATGTAAATTAAAAATAAAATAAACCTAAAATAAAATAATATAAAAACTAAATAAAATCCTAAACCTAAAAAATAAACCTAAAAATAGATAAATAAATAAAAACATAAACCCTAAAAAAAACAAAATAAAATAAACCTTAACCTAAACTAAAATAAATAAAACATTAACCTAAACTCAAAATAAACTAAACCTAAATCCTAAACTAAACTAAATAAAATAAACTAAAAATAAACTTAAACCTAAATTAAAAAATAAAACCTAAAAATAAATATAAAATAAACACCTAAAATCTAAACCTAAAAAAATTAAATAAATACCAATACCTAAACCTAAAAATAAAAGATAAAACCTCATCCTAAATATAAAATCAAAGTAAAAAATAAACTAAAAAATAAGCATAAACCTAAACCTAAACTAAAATAATAAACTAAAATAAATAAATTAAACTAAATATAAATAAAAAATAAACTTAAATAAAAATAAAATAATAAAATAAACTAAATAAACCTAAACCTACCAATTTACTTAATTTAAAAAAAACCCTAAACACTAAACCCTAAAAACCCAAAATCCCAAAGCATAAACACTAAACCCTAAACCCTAAACCCATAACCTAAACCCTAAACCCTAAATCCTAAACACTGTTGGTTCTTTTTCTCTAGAATAGAGCAAAGAAAAATGACACCACATAAAGTTTAGAAATATTTTATTTAGATGACCAAGTAGGGCATTAAGGAATAAGCATATTATCTCAAAAGATAAACATACTTTCCTATAATGGATTCAATCATTTCAATAAAAGATTCCTAAGGTTGATGTGTCTTTCGCGTACGAGAGTATTTTCCCTTGAACTACATGGAAAAGTAGAACAAGGTCTATTTTATCCTTAGATTATGGTTCCCTGTAAAGGCAAGCCTCTATAGTTAATTACATCTTTGGAAGGGTCTCTTCCTATGAATACTCTCTATTAAAGAAATAAGTGGTTATTTATAAAGACTACTAAGGTAGCTTTCAAAGGAATGATTTTTTAAGAAATTCAATTGGGAGAGGTCCAAATTGGAGAGAGTTATTTTTAAGAGTCAAATGTAAAAGAGTATGAAATGTTTATTGATACTGGGATGCCCAGTAGATATTTCATCTATCCTATGATTGGGATTCAAATTTGGGATTTAATTTTAGAATTCAACTTATCATTTTCTTAGAAATCTAGGGCTAGATTCTCGCAACACATAACTGCAGAAATGCCTAGGGTTGAAGACTTATTCCTAAAAGGATGTTTCAGAACCTAGTCTATGGTGCTTCTGACACATGTAGACTATAACAGCCCAGCCATCTTGCATTAGTTCATAGATTTCTTTCCTAAAACTACAATAGCCGAGCCATCTTGCATTCATATGACTTAGCCTCATGATTTTGAAATGCACTTAGGTGGTGTTAGCTGGCAGCCTTCTCCAGGCAAGTTGTAAGTCCAGAAGAGTTATGGATAGGTTAGTTCCATCAAGTGAGGAGAATGGCCAATGATTCCTTAGGATAGAACTAGGTTGAGCATCTAACATGTGTTAGAAACACCTATAGACTAGGTTCTAGGAAAGAAATCTATGAACTAATGCAAGACTTACTCCCTAACCCCTACGATTATGTAGAGTATGAAGATGTACCTAACTAATGCATATTTTTCAAATTTTTATAATTTTTGACTCAAGATTCACTTAGGTCATAGAAATGCAATTTATGCATAATGCATGTGATTAAAAAAAGATTATGGGCCAAATCAGAATAGAAGAAGTGTACTTCTATCATAAGATCTCAAAGGTCAAGCCAGGTTCTCTGGCAAGGATGGAAGTCCTTCATTAATCAAGAGTGAAACAATATGATTATGCATGATATTAAAACATCCAGCTAATGGGTTGCTACATATTTTTTCTTGCTTTAATGGCCTAAGATTTTATATAAAGATTATGAGTTGTATTTATTTTTAAGTTTTAATTGATTTAGTTGGGTAGAAAATTAGTTTATCCTATGAGCCTACATCCAGGAATACATCACATCACAAACATAACACAGAAAGTAAACCTAAGAAAAGCATGTTGTTTCTATTGCGCACACAAAATAAATCAAGCCAAACTAAATTATATAAGAAAAAGGCCAATGCAGCCGGGTACTACTGTACACCCCAAAAGAAAGAAAAATGGGCAACCGATTCTGCCCTTCTACAACCAGGCCTGGAACTACAAGTTCAGATCTATGGGTCTTCTTTCCAAGAAAGTCTCCTTCTTTAGTGACATCCATCGAGCTCAACAGGGACCATTGCACCATCTCCTGGTTTGGTCAGCTCTTGCTAATCCTAGACCCCATAGATCCTAACCTAATTCTAAGTTCAAATTTACATTTATAATTTAAAAGAAATCCTAAGCCATGCAAAACATATGTTAGGAAATACACAGAACACAAAGCAGTTTATATTTAACAAACACATGGGCTTAGCATTAGTTGCTTGCCAAGCCCTCCTATCCTATGGACTATGTTAAGGGATTTTCAGCACCTGTAAGCAAATAATAATTTTATGATTTATTTATTATAGTGATCCCTTTAACATAGTCCCTTACAAAAAATAGTGTCAAATCTAGAAAGAACGCCCTAACATCAAGTCTATCAAACAAACAAGCCTAGGTATCCAATCTAAAGCAATACACCACACAAACATGTGAAGTACATCACAACATATCACAGGAGATTAAAAGAAAATCACAGAATGATCTAACCTAGATCTAAAGTCTGTGACCTAAGTAATCTATTGTGTGTAGAAGTGGGGTTTATCTGGAAAGTCTTTGCTAGTCCTTTAAGTTTAAGTTTGAAGTTTGAAGTTTGAATTGGTTTAATTTTTACCATTGGTTGGTTTCGGTTCAAATGGTTTAATGATTTAATTCCCATTTTTATGTTCATTTTATTTGGTTAAAGTTGCATAGGTTTTCAAGAATGAAGAATTGAATGATTCCATTTTTGGATGGAGAACTTTCCATTCAACATCCTAAATCCTAATGAAGTTTTCAAAAGTCTAACTAAAATCCTTAAGTATTTTAATTAATCCTTTTGATTTTATTTATGTTTGGATTTGATTTATGTTATTTTGTTTGTTTGAATTGCTTTATTTGATTTAATTTTTTTTATTTATTTCATTTTGAATTAAGTTATATGGATTTCATTTGATTTGGCTTATGTTAATTTAAAGAGTATGATTTAAGTTTGATTTCATTCAATTTAACTTAAGATATTAAATCATGGATTTATAAGCTTAAGGTTTAAATTTATTAATATGAATTAATACCTTAGGTTTGTTCATAGATAATTCTTAATCTGATTTAATTAACATAGGTTTTAGATTCATTATTTAAATTCATTAAGGATGAGCTTTCATTAAACTTACCTTAAGTTGTTTAATTATGTTTCAATTTCATTAAGTATTGATTTTCTTACAATTTTGATATTTTATTCAATTCTTTGACATATGAAGTTTTGATGAATTACCCTAAGTATTTATGATGTTTACTTTTGATTAGTTTAATTTATTTGTTGATTTAATGAATTAATGATTCTTCTTAATTATTATCTAGTTCAATTGACCTAGAGATTTGGAAAATCAAGAATTCCAAATTTATGGACCAATTGAGTTTGAGATAATTATGGCAAGTGGGTTACATGCCAATTTTATGTTTCAAAAGTTTCAAATTGATTATAGATGTAAGTAAGGTGTAATTAAGGTTTTAATTATTCTATTAAAACTTAAATTAAGCCTAATTTATTAAGATTCATTGAGAGATTTTTTTTTTAATTTATTCTGCACTGAAACACCTTTCCAACGAGGGTTTATTTATAATTTTTGATTAACTAGATTATTTATTATTACTTAATTAAGTTCAAGTCATTTAATTGAATTATTTAATTCTTTTAATTACCTAATTGAGTTAATTAGTGATCTATTTGGTTCATATAGGTTCGATTAGGTTTAATTAATATTATAATATTCATTAATATTTATTATGTTAATTTAAGGTTATTAGATTAAAGTTTTCTAATTATTTCATTAGAGGGAAATTAATTTAATTAATTTATAGTTTAAACACATGAAATTGTAGTTTCCCTTGAATTCAAAGAATTAAATTCCAAAAAATTTACTTACGATATGTTTTAAGCTTAATTTCATTTCCCCAAAGTTTCAAATTAATTGGAATATTAATTTGAGAGTAATTAGGGTTTAATGTTTTCTAATTAAACCCTAATTAAGGTAAACTTTACCCAATAAAACATGGGGATTTTAATTTCTATGGATTCCTCTCATCAAGATGAATCCATATAGCTCTTATTTGTAATTTTCAAATTTTTCTTTGATTTATATGATTTTTTAAAGTTTCTAGATTTTAATTAATTAATCAAACTGTTAATTAACAAATCTTAATGGTTTTAAGTGGGTAGGGTCCCGCATGGTAGAGTTCAAATAAGCGGGATCATTTACGGATCGTCCGATCAAAGATGGGACGGTCCATACTGATCTCGCGGTCCCGCGGGATAAGATCGTGTGTCACGCGCGCGGGCCGCATGTCACTCATGGATAAAATGCGTGAGTAAATGCGGATTATCTCGACCGCCCATCATGGATCGGATGGTCCGGATCACCCCCACGATCCTTAAGGGATTTAAATCAAATTGTGCACCTAGATCTGGATCGTCTGATCCAAATAGAAGGATCGGACAGTCTGAAGACAATTTTCTTCCCTAAACCGTGAAACATGATTACCGCTGATGGTTTTCCATCAACTGGTAGCGATCAAGGGTTAATTATGCCTCGATTTTGATCCCAAATCAATTGGGATCAATCTATGCGGTTAGATCCATTTGGCATTCCAACTTTCTTGAAAAGGCCCAAAATCAAAAGCGTGAAGAAAATAGGGGAGGACGTCAATGGAAAACCTGGATTCTGGTGATCTCCGGTGAGGTTGATTCCATAAGCTTTAGATTGATGCAACGAACTTGTGGATTGTGTTTGGCAGCTTATCTCCACATGGTTTCCCCCCTTGACCGAGCTCCCTAGCATAGATCTCAGCCTTGGTGGTTCTCGGCCTTCCCAGAGCCAAATGATTTGAATAAGGGCTCGATTTGGATTTCCTCGAGCACTAGAACATGTTTGTGTCTTCAATTTGGGGTGAAATCCTCTCCTTTGGATTTCACCATTAAAGGGTGTTCAGTTTTGGCATGAACAGTGCCTTGCCGGTGACGAGGTGGCATGGGAAAGGTGTTGAACTTCCTCTCTTAGTCTTGTGAACATAATGGAATGTTCACTTCAGAGGGAAGGAGCTTCCTTGCATGTTTTCCATGCATGGCCGAGCACTTTACTCCTCTTCCTCTCCTCTTCCTTTTTCTTTCTTCCCTTGGAGAAGCCAAATCCTTGTTGGCTTTTCCTTGCTTGATTGCCTACTTCACGTGAAGGCAACCATCTTTTAAGAGGTGGACTTTGTCTTGGAATGGATGAGGTGGGAAGAAGGGAGTTTGCATGGAAAGATGGAAGAAGGAAATTAGCATTTCTCTTCTTCCCATTTTCTCCCCCTTTTTTATTTTATGATTATGGCATCACATAGCTTTAGTCTAATGTGTGCTGCCCATTTTGAGTTTTCATTTTGAGTACATTTTATTTGGGTTGGAGTTTGAGTCCAAATCAAGTGCATTGGTTTTAGCTTGATCCAATTCAAAATCAACTCGAGGGTATTTTTGAAATTAAATTTAATTTAACTTTTAATAATCTTGGATTGATGATTATTTATTGCTGATTTGATTAATTGATTTTGAATTTGGATGCTTGAGTTGATCGTACCTAGGATAATTAGTTAGATCTAACCCAAGGTGAATTCCCCTAGGTCACTAGACATAGAGTCCTAAGCATTGAATTTGAGAATCCTATTTGAGATTAAGATCTCCCAATTTCTAAATTAACCTCATCCAAAAATGAGGTCAACAAACACTAAACCCTAAACCCAAAACCAAAAACCCATTACCCTAAACCCTAAAAACCTAAAAACCTAAAAAACTAAACCTAAACTAAATAAAACTTAATAATCAAATAAATAAATAAAACCTAAACCTAAATAAAATAAAATAAAATAAAATAAAAACCTAAACCAAAACCTAAACCGAAACAACAACAAACAATAACAACAACAACAACAAGCCTTAATCCGACTAAGTGGGGTCAGCTACATGAATCCTTCATCTCCATTGTGTCCTATTATGTGTCAAATTCTCATTTAATTCAAGTATACTAAGTTCATTTTTTATACATCTTAACCAAGTCTTTAAGGTCTACCTCTACCTTTCTTAACATAAGGCAAATCTAATGCATCTTCTCTCCTAACCGGGTCATTGGACGGCCGACGCTTTATGTGCTCAAACCATCTAAGGTGACTTTGTCTAATCTTATTTTCCACTAGAGCTACACCAACCTATCCCCAAACATACTCATTTTGCATTTTATCTCTAAGAGTAAAGCCACTCATCCACCTTAGCATCCTCATCTCTGTAGCACTTAACTTAGTCTTATGCTTCTTTATTGGCCCACATAAGTCATCAGTGTCTTACCACCATCTTATAAAATTTTCCCTTAAGTTTAAGTGGAACTTTTCTATCACAACAAAGCCGATGCCTTCCTCCACTTCAACCATCCAACTTGAATTCTACTAGTAACATCTCCATCTATTTCACCATTATTTTAATTAATATAGCCTAAATATCTGAATCACTCACTTTATTAATGACTTGTTCACTTAATGTCACAACACTACCACTAAAACATCTACAACTAAAATTACACTCTATATATTCAATTTTAGATCTACTTAAATGAAAACCTTTAGACTCTAATGTTGACCTCCATAATTCAAGTTTCTCTTGGACTCCCTCTCTAGTCTTATCAACCAGAACAATGTCATCAGCAAAAAGCATACACGAAAAACCAAAACCTAAAAATATAAACCTTAAAAATAAATATAAAAATAAAACCTAAACCTTAAACTAAAAAAAACCTAAACCTCAAATAAACAAAATAAAATCAACAAAAACCTAAACTAAAATAAACTAAACTAAAATAAATAAAACCTAAACCTAAACCTAAAATAAACTAAACTTAAACCCTAAACTAAATGAAATAAAATAAACTAAAAATAAACCTAAACCTAAACTAAAAAAAACCTAAAAATAAACCTAAAATAAAAACCTAAATCCTAAACCTAAAAAAATAAAATGAAAAACTTAACATAAACGTGAAATTAAAAATTAAAACCTAAACTTAAAAAATGAAATAAAAATAAAACTAAACAAAAAAAGTTAACATAAACCTAAACCTAAACCTAAAAAATAAATTAAAATAAAAAAACCTAAACTAAAAAAAATAAAACTAAAATAAAAAACCTAAACTAAAATAAATAAACTAAACTAAATAAAAATAATAAATCAATCTATAGGATATAAAAATAAAATAAACTAAAATAAATAAAAAATAAAGTAAATAAACCTAAATAAAACTTAAAATTAAAATAAACTAAAATAAATAAAAAATAAACTAAATAAATCTAAACATTTTAGTTTACTTAATTTTTTAAAAAATAAATCCTAAACTCTAAACCATAAATCCTAAACCCTAAACCCTAAACCCTAAACCATCAAACTAACCCTAAACTCTAAACCCTAAACTTTCAACCCTAAACCTACAACCCTAAACCCTAAACCCTAAACCCTAAAACCTAAAAAACCCTAAACCCTAAAAAACCTTAAACCTTAAACCCTAAACTTAAACTAACCCTAAACTCTAAACCCTTAACCCGAAGCCCTAAACCCTAAAACCCTAAACCCAAAACCCAAAACTAACTCTAAACCCTAAACCCTAAACCCTAAAAACCTTAAACACTACAGCATAAACTTAAAACCCTAAATCATAAACTAACCCCCTAAACCCTAAACTCTAAACCTTATAACCTAAACCCTAAACCCTAAAAACTCTAAACCCTAAAATCTCTAAACCCTAAACCCTAAACCCTAAAACCTAAACCCTAACCCTAAACCTTAAACCCTAAAACCATAAACCCTAAAACATTAAACCCTAAACCCTAAACCCTAAACCCTAAACCATAAAAACCTAAAAAACCTAAACCTAACTAAATAAAACCTAAAAATAAAATAAAAAATAAAACCTAAACCTAAATAAAATAAAATACTAAAATAAAACTAATACCTAAACCTAAACTTAAAAATAAAATAAAAGTAAAAATTAAAAATAAACTAAAAGAAATAAATTTAAAATGTAAACTAAAAAAAAGTAATATAAACCTAAGAATAAGAAAACTAAATAAAATAAAAACTAAACATAAAATAGAAATATAATAATCCTAAAATAAACTAAAAATTGAATAAAAACCTAAACCTAAAAATTAAACCTAAAAATAAAACCTAAAAATAAATAAAAAATAATAACCAAACCCTAAACCAAAAATAAAAACTAAACCTAAAATAAAAAAATAAAATAAACCTAAACCTAAACTAAAATAAACTAAATCAAAATAAATAAAACCTAAACCTAAACCTAAAATAAACTAAACCTAAACCCTAGATAAAATTAAATTAAATAAACAAAAAATAAACCTCAACATAAACTAAAAAATAAAAGCTAAAAATAAAAATAAAATAAACACCTAAAACTTAAACCTAAAAAAATAAAATAAAACCTAAACCTAAACCTAAAAATAAAAAATAAAATTGAACCTAAAAAATAAAATAAAAATAAACTACACTAAAAAAAATAAACAAAACCAAAACCTAAACCAAAGAAAATAAACTAAAATAAAAAACCTAAACTAAAATAAATAAACATAAAATAAATAAACTAAATGAAATTAAAATAAAAATATGCTTAAATCAAAATAAACTAAATAAACATAAACTTACCGCTTACTTAATTTAAAAATAAGTAAAAAAATAAAGATAAATAAATAAATCGTAACCCTAAACCCTAAACTCTAAAATTAACCCTAAACCCTAAACTTTAAACCCTAAATCTACCACCTTAAACCCTAAAACACTAAACCCTAAACCCAAAACCCTAAAACCTAAACCCTAAAACCTTGCCCTAAACCCTAAACCCTAAACCTTAAACCCTAAAACCTATAACCTTAAACCCTAAACCCTAACCCCAAACCCTAAACCCAAAACCCAAAACCCGAAACCCAAATCCGTAAATCATAAACACTAAAAACATAAAAACCTAAACCTAAACTAAATAAAACATAAAAATGATATAAATAAATAAAAACCTAAACCTAAATAAAATAAAATAAAATAAAATAAATTAAAATAAAAACCTAAACTAAAACCTAAATATAAAAAATAAAATAAAATAAAGAAATAAAAACTATACTAAAATAAAATAAGTAAAAACTTAAACTAAACTAAATAAATAAAAAATGTAAATAAAACAAAAACTAAACATAAAATAAAAAATAAAATTAACTTAAAATAAAATAAAATAAAAACTAATTAAAAACCTAAACTTAAAAAATAAACCTAAAAATAAATAAAAAATAAAACCTAAACCCTAAACTAAAAAGAAACCTAAACCTAAAATAAACAACCTAAAATAGACTAAACTAAAAGAAATAAACGCTAAACCTCAGCCTAAGCAAAATAAAATAAAATAAACCTAACCATTAACTAAAAAATAAAACCTAAAAATAAACCTAAAATAAAAACCTAAAACCTAAACAAAAATAAAATAAAATTAAAATCTAAACTTAAACCTAAAAATAAAAAAGAAAACCTAAACCAAAAAAAATTAAATAAAAATAAAACTAAACTATAAAATAAACATAAACCTAAACCTAAACCTAAAAAATAAACTAAAATAAAAACCCAAAACTAAAATAAATATACCTAAAATAGATGAACTAAACTAAATAAAAATAAAAAATAAACATAAATCAATTAAATAAAATAAACTAAAGTAAATAAAATAGACAAAAATAAATAAAAAATAAACTAAATAAACTAAGTAACCTAAACCTATTGGTTTACCTAATTTATTTATTTTTTAAAACCCAAAACCCAAAACAAAAATCCTAAACCCTAAACCCTAGAAAATAATAAATCCTAAACCCTAAACCCTAAACACTAAACCCTAAAACTAACCCTAATCCCTAAACCCTAGAAAACCCTAAACCCTAAACCCTAAACCCTAAAACATAAAACCTACAACCCTAAACCCTGAACTCCCAAACCTAAACCCTAAACCTTAAACCCTAATCCCTAAACCCTATTAACCTAAACTAAATAAAATATTAAAATATAAAAAAAATTAAAAAACCTAAACCTAAAAAAATTAAAAAATAAAATAAAATGAAAACCTAAATTAAACTGAAACCTAAACCTAAAAATAAAATAAAATAAACTAATAAAATTAAAATAAAATAAAATAAATAATAACCTAAACTAAACTAAAAATAGAAGATAAACTTAAGAATAGAAATCCTAAATAAAATAAAAACTTAATTTAAAATAAAAATAAAATAAACCCAAAATTAACCTAAAATAAAACAAAATAAAAACATATACCTAAAAAATAAACCTAAAAATAAAACCTAAAAATAAATAAAAAATAAAACTTAAACCATAAACTAAAAAAAATGTAAACCTACACTAAAATTTACTAAACTTAAATAAATAAAACCTGGACCTAAACCTAAACCTAAACTAAATAAAATAAAATAAACTAAAAATAAACCTAAACCTAAACTTAAAAATACAAACTAAAAATAAACCTAAATTAAAAATCCAAAACCTAAACCTAAACCTAAACCTAAAAATAAAAAGTAAAACCTAAACCAAAAAATAAAATTAAAATAAATCTTAACTAAAAAATAAACATAAACCTAAAAAATAAAATAAAATAAAAAAGGTAAACTAAAATAAATAAATAAAACTAAAAAAACAATCAATAAAAATAAATAAAAATTAAAAATAAAATAAATTAAAATAAATAAAAAATAAACTAAATAAACTTAAACATCAATATTAATTTAAAAAAATAAACACTAAACTACCCAAACCCTAAAAAAAATAAACTTAAAATAAAACTTATCCTTTACTTAAATTAAAAATAAACATAAACTAAAAAAAACCTCAAACCATAAACATAAAACCTAAACTATAAACCTAAAATTAAAAAAATAAAAAATAAAAAATAACTAAAATAACCTAAATAAACCAAAAATAAAAGCCTAAAACCCAAAATAAAATAAAAAAATAAAAATAACTAAACCAAATAAATAAAATAAACTAAAACTTAATAAAAAATAAATAAATAAAATAAACTAAATAATATAAATAAAATAAATAATCTAAACCCTAAAGCCTAAACCTATAACACTAAGCCTACAACCTTAAACCCTAAACTCAAAACCTTAAGCCCTAAGAAACCTTAAGCCCTAAATCATAAACTTAAACTAAAACTTGAACCCTGAACCTAAAACCTAAACCCTAAACCCTAAACCCTAAACCATAAACTCTAAAACCCGAAACCCAAAACTCAAAACCCTAAAGCTTAATTTACTTAAACCCTAAACCCAAAAAATATACAAAAAATAACTTAAACCTATTGATTCACTTAATTTAAAAATAAACCTAAACTAAAATCAGAACCTTAAACTTTAAACCTAATCTCTAAACCCTAAACCTTAAACCCTAAACCCTAAACCCTAAACCATAAACCTTAATCCTAAAAAATAAAAAAATAAAAAATGAAAGAAAATCTTTAACCTTAAACCCTAAAACTAACTATAAACCTACAACACTAAACCCTAATCCTAAATCCCTAAACCCTGAAATGCTAAACCCTAAACCCTAAACCCTAAACCCTAAACCCTAAAAACCCAAAACCCTAAAGCCTAAACACTAAACCCTAAACCCTAAACCCTAAAACCCTAAACCCTATAACCCTAAACCCTAAACCCTAAACCCTAAACCCTAAACCATAAACCCAAAACCCTAAATCCTAAAAACCTAAAAACCTAAAAACCTAAACCTAAACTAAATAAAACTAAAATAATAACCTAAACTTGAATAAAATAAAAAAATAAAATAAAATAACAACCTAAACTAAAACCTAATCCTAAACCTAAAAATAAAATAAAATAAATAATAAAAACTCACTAAAATAAAATAAAGAAAAATTTATACTAAATTAGAAAATAAAATAAACCCATGAATAAAAATCCTTAATAAAAGAAAAATAAATTAAACCAAAAATTAAAAAAACCAAATAAAAACCTAAACCTAAAAAATAAGCCTAAAATAAAGCCTAAAAATAAATAAAAAATAAAACTTAAACCCTAAACTAATAAAAAATTAAACTTAAAATAAAAATAAAATAAACAAAATAAAAAAAACCTAGACCTAAACTAAAATAAATAAATCCTAAACCTAAAATAAGCTAAACCTAAACCTAAACCTAAACTAAATAAAATAAAAATGAACTAAAAATAAACCTAAATCTAAACTAAAAAATAAAACCTAAAATAAAACCTAAAACCTAAACCTAAACAAAATAAAATAAAATTGTAAATGTAAACCTAAAAATAAAAAATAAAACCTAAACTTAAAAGATAAAATAAAAATAAAACTCAACCAAAAAATAAACCTAAGTCAAAAAAAAAAAAATAAACTAAAATAAAAAATCTAAACTAAAATAAATAGACTTAAAATAATTAAACTAAACTGAATAAAAATAAAAAATATATAAAAATAAAAATAAATAAAATAAAATGAACTATAAAAAATAAAAAATAAATTAAATAAACTAAATATAAATAAACCTAAACATAAAAGTTTACTTAATTTTTTTTTAAAAAACCCAAAACCCAAAACCCAAAATCATAAACCCTAAACCCTTATCCCTAAGATTAACCCTAAACCCTTATCCCTAAAACTAACCCTAAACCCTAAACCCTAAACCCTAAGCCCTAAACCTACGACCCTAAACCCTAAACCCTAAACCCTAACCTTAACCCTAAACCCTAATCCTTAAACCCTAAACCCTAAATGCTAAACTAACCCTAAACCCTATACTTTAAACTATAAAACCCTAAACCCTAATGCCCAAACCTTAAACTCCAAACCCTAAACCCTAAGCTGACCCTAAACGCTAAACCCTAAACCCTAAACCCTAAAAAGCTTATACCTTAAACACTAAACCTTAAATCCTAAACCCTAAACCCTAAACCCTAACCATAAATCGTAAACCCTAAAATCCTAAATCCCTAAACCCTAAACTAAATAAAATTAAACTACTAGTTTAATTAATTTAAATAAAACAATAAACCCTAAATTGTAAACACTAAACCTTGAACCCTAAACCCTAAATCTACATCCCTAAATAATTAAAAACCCTAAACCCTAAATTAAAACCTGAAACCTAATCCTAAAACCTAAACCCTAAACTTACAGCCCTAAACCCTATATCCTAAAATCCTAAACCATAAACCCTAAACCCTAACCCTAAACCCTAAACCTTGAAACCCTAAATTCGAAACCCTAAACCATAATCCCTAAACCCTAAACCCGAAACCCTAAACCCTAAATCAGTAAATCGTAAACCCTAAACTCTGAAACCTATAAGCCTAAACCCTAAACCCTAAACCCTAAAACCTAAAAACCTAAACCTAAACTAAACAAAACTTAAAAATAAAATAAATAAATAAACTTAAACTAAACTAAAAAAATAAAATGAACCTAAGGATAAAAATGATAATAAAATAAAATAAATATAAAATAAAATTAAAATAAACCTAAAACTAAATAAAATAAAAACTAAATAAAAATCTAAACCGAAAAAATAAACTTAAAAATAAAACATACAAATAAATAAAAAATAAAACCTAAACCTAAAATAATAATGAAATAAACAAAATAAAATAAACCTAAACCTAAATAAAAATAAGTAAAACCTAAACCTAAACCTAAACTAAATAAAATAAAATAAATTAAAAATAAACCTAAACCTAAACTAAAAAATAAATCTTAAAAATAAACCTAAAATAAAATCCTAAAACATAAACTTGAAAAATTAAAATAAAAACATAAATCAAAACATAAAAATAAAAAATAAAACCTAAACCTAAAAAATAAAATAAAAATAAAACTCAACTAAAAAATAAACCTAAACCTACAACTAAACCTAAACCAATAAAATAAACTAAAATAAAAAACCTAAACTAAAATAAATAAACCTAAAATAAATAAACTAAACAAAATAAAAAATAAACATAAATAAAAATACAAAATAAAATAGATCAATATAAATAAAAAATAAACTAAATAAACCTAAACCTATCGATTTACTTATTATTTTTTTTAAAAAAAAACCTTAAACCTTAAATCCTAAACCATAAACCCTAATCCTTAATCTCTAAGACTAACCCAAAACCCTAAACCCTTAACCCACAATCGTAAACCTACAACCACAAACCCTAAACCCTAATCCCTAAAACCCTAAACCCTAAACCCTAAACCCTAAACCCTAAACCTTAATCCTAAACCCTAAACCCTAAAAACATAAACATTAAAAATGTAAACCCTAAACCATATACCCTACACCTTAAACCATAAACCTTAAACCCTAAACCCTAACCCTAAACCCTAAACCCTAAACCCCAAACCCTAAACCTAAACATAAAGTAACTAAATAAATTTAAAAAAATATATCTAAACCATAAAACCTTTTAAACCTAAACCTAAACCTAAACCCTAAGAATGGGCAGAACCTTGACGGCGAGAACATTACCGTCAAACTGGGTGAGTCTAGATCTGGTGATGGAGGCAAAGGAGAAAGCGGTGATTATCACAGTGGTGGTGGGGGAACTAGAGGTGCTGGTGGATATGGAGGTGGTGGTCAGAGCAATGGTGGCTATGGAGGTGGGAAGAGTTTACAGCCATGGTGGTGGCAGAGGGAGAGATTTGGGATATGATGGTGGATTCCACTACTCGAGAGGTTGAGGTGGTTATGATGGGAATTGGAAAAACTGAAGAACGGACAATCCAATCTACTGCTTATGGAACTATTTCTTTACAATAAAGACAGTTCTAGTTATCTAGGGCTTTGATTTTCTCTATGCATGCTCATTTTTTATCAATGTCATCGCATGTGTCTTAGAACACTTAGTGTGTTACTTGGTTGATGAAATAAAAAAGAAGAAATGTTGAATCTGAATTTATTCTCTATTTAAAAAAATTAAAACCCTAAACCCTAAAACCTAGACCCTAAAACCCGAAACCCTAAACCCTAAACCAAAAAACCTAAACCCTAAACCCTAAACCCTAAACCCTAAACCCTAAACCCTAACCAAAACCCTGCACCCTAAACCATAAACACTAAACTTTAAACCCTCAATTACCCGTAAACAAAAAACCCTGAAACCTAAAAAGCTAAAAAGCTAAACCTAAACTAAATAAAACCTAAAAATAAAATAAATAAAGCAACCTATAGCAAAATAATATAAAAAAATAAAATAAATTAAAAACCTAAACTAAAACCAAAACCTAAACCTAAACCAAAACTTAAACCTAACAATAAACTAAAATAATAAACTAAAAACTAAACAAAAATAAAATAAATAAAAACCTAAACTAAACTAAAAGTTAAGAAACCTAAAATAAACTAAACCTAAAATAAAAATAAAATAAAATAAAATTAAAATTAAATAAAAACTAAATAAAAACCAAAATCTAAAACATAAACCTAAAAATAAATTCTAAAAATAAATAAAAAATAAAACCTGGACCTTAAACCTAAAATATACTAAAAAAAAACCTAAACCTAAACACTAAATAAAATTAAATAAACTAAAAATAAACCTAAACTTAAACAAATAAAATAAAACCTAAAAATAAACCTAAAATAAAAACATAAACCCTAAACTGAAAAAATAAAATAAAAACCTAAACCAAAATTGAAAAAATAAAACCTAAACCTAATAAATAAAATAAAAATATAGTTAAACAAAAAATAAGCATAAACCTAAACTTAAACCTAAAAAATAAACTAAAATAAAATACCTAAACTAAAATAAATGAACTTAAAATAAATAAAAAAATAAAGCTAAATAAAAACTAAAATAAATTAAAAATAAACTAAATAAACATAAACCTATCGATTTACTTTACTTAAAAAAATAAAAAATAAAAAAATAAAAAAACCCTAACCCTAAACCATAAACCCTAAAACTAACCCAAAACCCTAAACCCTGATCCCTAAACCTACAACCCTAAACCTTAAACCCTAAACCTTAAAGCCCTAAGCCCTAAACCCTAAACCCAACCCTAAACCTTAAAACCCTAAACCCTAAACTCTAAACCTAAACCCTAAAACCTACAACCCTAAACCCTAAACCCTAAACCCCAAACCCTAGACCATAAACCCTAAACCCTGAAAACCTAAAACCAAAAGAAAATAAAATAAAACTAACTAAAATAAAAACCTAAAATGAAACCTAAACCTAAACCAAAACATAAACCTAAACCTAAATATAATAATAAAGTAAAATAAAAAATAAAAACTAAACAAAAATAAAGTAAATAAAAACCTAAACTAAACTAAAAAAATATAATAAACCTAAAATTAAAAAACCTAAATAAAATTAAAACAAAATGTAAAATAGAAATAAAATAATCCCAAAATAAAACTAAATAAAAACCTAAACCTAAAAAATAAACCTAAAAATGAATAAAAAAATAAAACCTAAACCTTAAACTAAAAAAAACCTAAACCTAAACCTAAACCTAAACTAAAATAAACTAAACTAAAATAAATAAAACCTAAACCTAAACCCTAAACTAAATAAAATAAAATAAACTAAAAATAAACTGAAACATAAACTAAAAAAAATAAATTCTAATAAAAACCTAAAATTAAAACCTAAAACTAAAACCTAGAAAAATAAAATAAAAACCTAAACCTAAACCTAAAAATAAAAAATAAAACTTAAACATAAAAAATAAATTAAAAATAAACTTGAACTAAAAAGTCACATAAACCTAAATCTAAATCTAAAAAATAAACTAAAATAAAAAAGCTAAACTAAAATAAGTAAAGTTAAAATTAATAAACTAAACTAGATAAAAATAAAAAAACCTAAATAAATATAAAAAATAGACTTAAATAAATAAAAAATAAACTAAATAAAGCTAAACCTCCCAATTTACTTAATTTTAAAAAACACCCTAAACACTAAACCCTAAACCCTAAACCCTAAATCGTAAACCTTAAACCCTAAACCCTAAAACTAACCCTAAACCCTAAACTGTAAAGCCTAAAAACCCCAAACCCTAAAGCCTAAACACTACACCCTAAACCCTAAACCCTAAACCCTAACCCTGAATCCTAAACCCTAAAGCCTAAACCCTAAACCCTAAACCCTAAAGCCTAAAAACCTAATAACCTAAGCCTAAACTAAATAAAACCTAATAATAAGATGAATAAAAATACCTAAACCTAAATATAATAAAAAAAAAAAAAAAAACCTAAACCTAAAAATATAATAAAATAAAAAATAAAAATAAACTAAAATAAAAATAATAAAACCTAAATTAAACTAAAAAATAAAGTAAACCTAAGAATAATAAACCTAAATAAAATAAAAACTAAAGTTCCAATAAAAATAAAATAAAACAAAAATAAAGTAAATTAAAAACTAAATAAATACCTAAACCTAAAAAATAAACCTAAAAATAAATAAAAAATAAAACCTAAACCCTAAACCTAAAATAAAAAGTAAAATAAACAAAATAAATTAAACTAAAATAAATAAAAATAAACCTAAAACTAAAAAAAATAAAATAAATAAAATAAAATAATACTAAACCTAAACTAAAATAAGCTAAACTAAAATAATAAACCTAAACCCTAAACCCCAAACCCTAAACCCTAAACCCTAAACCCTAAACTAACCCTAAACCATAAACCCTAAAAAGCCAAAAACTTAAACCAAAACTAAATAAAACCTCAAAATTAAATAAATAAATAAAACCTAAACCAAAATAAAACAAAAAAATAAAATAAAATAAAAACATATACTAAAACGTAAACCTAAACATAAACCAAATAAGAAAATAAAATAAAAAAATAAAAACTAAACTAAATCAAAATAAATAAAACCTAAACTAAACTATAAATTAAAAACCTAAATAAAATAAAAACTAAAATAAAAATAAAAATAAAATAAAATAAAAACTAACTAAAAACCTAAAGTTAAAAAATAAACCTAAAAATAAATAAAAAATAAAACCTAAACCCTAAACTAAAAAAAAAAAAAAACTAAACCTAAAATAAAAATAAAATAAACAAAATAAATTAAAGCTAAACCTAAACTAAAATAAACAAAACTAAAATAAATAAAACCTAAACCTAAACATAAAATAAACTAAACCTAAACCTAAACCTAATCTAAATATAAATAAAATAGACTAAAAATAAACCTAAACCAAAACTTAAAATAAAAACCCAAAACCTAAACTTAAAAAATAAAATAAAAACCTAAAGCTAAACCTAAAAATAAAATATAAAACTTAAACCTAAAAAATAAAATAAAAATAAAACTCAATTGAAAAATAAAATTTAAACCTAAAAGATAAACTAAAATAAAATACCTAAACTCAAATAAATAAATCTAAAATATATAAAGTAACCTAAATAAAAATAAAAAATAAACTTAAATATAAATAAAAAATAAAATAAACTCAAATAAATAAAAAAATAAACTAAACAAACTAAATAAACCTAAACCTACCGATTTACTTAATTTAAGAAAAAAAACATAAACCCTAAATCCTAGACCCCAAACCCTAAACCCTAAACGCTAAAACTAACCCTAAACCCTAATCACTAAACCTACAACCCTAAACCCTATACCTTAAACCGTAAAACCCTAAACTCTAAACCCTAAACCCTAAACCCTAAACCCTAAACCCTAAAACCCTAAACTTTAAACCCTAACCCCACACCTTAAAACCCTAAACCATAAACCCTAAACCCTAAACCTTAAAACCTATAAACCTAAACCCTAAACCCTAAACCCTAAACCCTAAACTAGCCCCCTAAACCTTAAACCCTAAACTAACCCTAAACCCTAAGAATGGGAAGAACCTTGACAGAACAACATCACTGTCAACTAGGCTCATTCTAGATATGGCGGTAGAGGCGAATGCAGAGGCAATGCTTATCTCAGTGGTGGTGGGGGATCAGGAGATGCTGGTGGATATGAAGGTGGTGGTCGGAGCAATGGTGATTATGGAGGTCGGAGGAGCGATAGAGGTTAGAGTCATCATGGTGGGGGAGGGAGAGATCAGGGATATGATTGTAGATCCCACTACTCGAGAGGTGGGGGTGGTTCTGATGGGAATAAGAGAAACTACAGAATGGCCAGTCTGATCTGCTGCTTATGGAATTGTACCTTTACTGTAAAGACGATTCTACTTATCTAGGGAATTTGATTTGCTCTATGGATGCTCCTTTTTTATCTATGTTATCGCTTCTGTTTTAGAAAACTTAGGGTGCTACTTGTTTGATGAAATCAAAAAGAAGAAATATTGAAATTGATTTTGTTTTCTACTAAAAAAAACCTTAAACCCTAACCTAAAACTTAAACTCTAACCCTAAAACCTAAACCCTAAACCCAAAACCCTAAACCCTAAACCTCAAACCTTAAACCCTAAAACCTAAACCCTAAACTCTAAACCCTAAACCCTAAACCCTAAACCTAAAAAGCTAAAAAACTAAACCTAAACTAAATAAAAGCTTAAAATAAAATAAATAAATAAATCTAAACCAAAATAAAAAAATAATATAAAATAAAATAAAAATATAAACTAAAACTTAAACCTAAACCTAATCCGAAAAAGAAAATAAAATAAAAAATAAAAACTAAAATAAAATAAATAAAAACCTAAACTAAAATATAAAACAAAAAACCTAAATAAAATAAACTCTAAACCTACAATAAAAATAAGATAAACCTAACATAGTGTAGCATCAAGCATTATAATATAATATGTTATAGTGTATTATAATATAGAATGCCATAACATAGTGTAGCATCAAGCATTATAACATACTATTGCATATTACTATTTATTATTTAAGATATAAATTGAGTTTGTACTGGTATAATTAATAAAATTTTGATTTATTTGCAGAGTATAACAAAATAAAAAATAAATAATAAACTAAACCATAAACCATAACAAACTAAAATATGCTAAACCATAACTTAGCTAGTGGGATTAAGGCTTGTTGTTGTGGTTGTTGTTGTTAAAAAACATTTAAAAAAAATTAAAAAAAAACCAAAAACCCTAAACCATAAACTAAAACCTAAACCCTAAACCTAAAATCCAAACCCTAAACCCTAAACCTTAAACCCTAAAAACCCAAAACCTACAACCCTAAACCTTAAACCCTAAAACCTAAAACCTTAAACCCTAAACCCCAAACCTTAAACCCTAACCCTAAACCATACACTCTCAACCCTAAACCCTAGACCCTAAACCCTAAAAACCTAAACTAAATAAAACTTAAAAATAAAATAAATAAATAAAAACATAAACCTAAATAAAATAACAAAATAAAATAAATAAAAACCTTAACTAAACCTAAACCTAAACCTAAACATAAACCTAAAGTAAAACCTAAGAAAATAAAAAAACTAAAAAATAAAAACTAAACTAAAATAAAATAAATAAAAACTAAACGTAAAATAAAAATAAAATAAACCTAAAATAAAACTAAATAAAAACTAAATAAAAACCTAAACCTAAAAAATAAACTTAAAAATAGATAAAAAAATAAAACATAAACCCTAAACTAAAAAAAACTTAAAACTAAAATAAATAAAATAAAATAAACATAAATCAAAAATAAACTAAAATGAAATAAATAAAACCAAAACCAAAAACTTAAATAAACTAAACCTAAACACTAAACTAAATAAAATAAAATAAACTAAATTAAACCTGAACCAAAAAAAATAAAAAAATACCTAAACTTAAACCTAAAATTAAAAATAAACCTAAACTTAGAAAAGAAAATAAAAATAAGACTAAACAAACAATTAAGGATAAACCTAAACCTAAACCAAAAAAATATACTAAAATAAAAAATGTAAACTTAAATAAATAAACTAATCTAAATAAAAAAAATCAAAATCAAAATAATAAATAACATAAACTAAAGTAAATAAAAAATAAACTAAATAAATTAAATAAACCTAAACCTATCGGTTTACTTAATTTGAAAACAAAACCCTAAACCATAAACCATAAATCCTAAACCTTAAACCCTCAATCTTAAACCCTAACCCTAAAAAGTAATCCTACATCCCTAAAAACCTTTAAACCCTAAACCCTAAACCCTAAACCCTAAACCATAAAACCCTTAAGCCTAAAGCCTAAACCCTAAACCCTAAACTAACCCTAAACCCTATGCTAACCCTAAACCTAAACCCTAAAGCCTAAACACTAAACCCTAACCCTAAACCCTAAAATAGTAAACCCTAAACCCTATACTCTAAACCCTAAAAACCTAAACTAAATTAAACCTCAAAATAAATTAACTAAAAAAACTTAACCTAAATAAAATAAAAAATATTTAATAAAATAAAAGAGTAAACTTAAACCGAAACCTAAACTTGAAAATAAAATAAAATAAACTAATAAAAATAAACTAAAATAAAATAAACAAAAAACTAAACTAAACTAAAAAAATAAAATGAACCTAAGTATAAAAATCCTAAAAAAAAGTAAAAACTAAACAAAAAATAAATAAATTAGACATAAAATAAAATAAAATAAAAACCTAAACCTAAATAGTAAACCTTAAACTAAAAGTTAAAAATAAATAAAAAAAACCTAAACCTAAAATAAAAATAAAATAAATAAAAAAATAAACTTAAACCTAAACTAAAATAGATGAAACCAAAATAAATAAAACCTAAACCTAAGCTAAATAAAATAAAATAAACTAAAAAAACCCAAAATAAACCTAAAATAGCCATAAACCTAAACCTAAAAAAGTAAAATAAAAACCTAAACCTAAACCTAAAAATAAAAAATAAAATATAAACCTAAAAAATAAAATAAAAATAAAACTCAACTAAAAAATAAACCTTAACCTAAACATAAACCTAAACCTAAAAAATAAACTAAAATAAAAAACCTAAACTGAAATAAATAAACCTAAACTAAATAAACTAAATAAACGTAAACCTATCGGCTAACTTAATTTAAAAAAAAAATCATAACCCTGAACACTAAACCCTAAACCTACAACCCTAAACCCCAAACCCTAAAAAAACCTAAGCGCTAACCATAAACCCTAAACCCTAATAGTATAAACCCTAAAACCCTAAACCCTAAAGCCTAAACGCTAAACCCTAAACCTTAAACACTAAACCCTTAACCTTAAGCCCTAAACCCTAAACCCTATCCATAAACCCTAAACCCTTAACCCCAAAACCTAAACATGAACCTAAAGTAACTAAATAAATTAAAAAATAAACCTGAACCCTAATACCTAATTAACCTAAACCTAAACCTAAACCCTAAGAATGGGAAAAAGTTTGACAACAGGAACATCACCGTCAACCAGGATCAGTCTAGATCTAGTGGTGGGGCTAAGGCGAGGTCAGAAGTATCGCAGTGGTGGTGGGGAATCGGCTGGGGTGGATATGGAGTTGGTCGTAGAGCAAGGATGGTTATGGAGGCGGAGGAGCACGAGGTTACCTGTGGTGGTGGCAGAGAGAGAGATCGGGGATATGATGGTGGATCCCGCTACTCGAGAGGCCAGGATGGTTCTGATGGTAACTGGAGAAACGAAAGAATGGCCGATCCGAGAATAAACATAAACCTAAACTAAAATAAACTAAACTAAAATAAATATAACCTAAACCCTAAACCCTAAACCATAAACCCTAAACACTAAAACTCTAAACCCTAAACACTAAACCCTAAACCCTAAACCCTAACCCTAACCCTAAACCCTAAACCCTAAAAACCTAAAAAGCAAAACCTAAACTAAATAAAACCTAAAACTAAAATAAATAAATAAACCTAAACCTAAACCTAAATAAAATAAAATAATAAAATAAAATAAAAACCTAAACTAAAACCTAAACTTAACCCTAAAATAAAATGAAAAATAAAAACAGAACTAAAATAAAATAAATAAAAACTCAAACTAAATAAAAAAATAAATAAACCTAAAATAAAATAAAATAAAATGAAAAATAAAAACTAAACTAAAATAAAATAAATAAAAACTTAAACTAAATAAAAAAATTAAATAAACCTAAAATAAAATAAAAACTAAATAAAAAACTTAAACCTAAAAAATAATCCTTAAAATAAAAAATAAAACCAAAACCCTAAACTAAAAAGGAACAATGACCTAAAATAAACAAAATAAAATAAACATAAACCTAAACAAAAATAAGCTCAATTAAAATGAATAAAACCTACACCCTAAATAACCCTAAAAACCTAAAAACTTAAACTTAAACAAAATAAAACCTAAAAATTAAAAAAAACCAAAACCTAAATAAATAAAAATAAAATAAAAACCTAAACTAAAACCTAAAACTAAACCTACACCAACACATAAAAATAAAAGAAAATAAAAAATAAAAACAAAAATAAAAATCAAAATACATGTTAAACTAAAAAACCTTAATAAAATAAAAACTAAATATAAAATAAAAATAAAAAAAACCTAAAATAAAATTAAATAAAAACTAAATAAAAACCTAAACCTAAAAAATAAATCTAAAAGAAAACCTAAAAATAATTAAAAAATAAAACCTATACCCTAAACTTAAAAAAACTAAACTTAAAATGAACAAAATACAATAAACATAAACCTAAATTAAAATAAATAAAAATAAAATAAATAAACCTAAACCCTAAACCCTAAACCCTAAACCCTAAACACTAAAACCCTAAATCCTAAACCCTCAACCCTAAACACTAAACCCTAAACCCTAAACCCTAAAAACCTAAAACCTAAACCCTTAACTATAAACCCTAAACCCTAAACACTAAACCCTAAAACTAACTCTAAACCCAAAACTCTAAACCCTAAACATACAACCTTAAATCCTAAACCCTATATCCTAAACCCTAAAACCCTAAATCCTAAACCCTAAATCTTAAACCCTAAGCCCTAAACCCCAAGCCCTAAACCCTAAACCAAAACCCAAAACCCTAAACCCTAAACCCTAAACCATAAACCATAAACCTTAAACCCTAAAACCTAAAGACCTAAACCTAAATTAAATAAAACTAAAAAATAAAATAAATAAATAAAACCTAAGCCTAAACAAAATAAAATAAAAACCCAAACTAAAACCTAACCCTAAACAAAAACCTAAACCTAAAAAAATAAAATAAAAATTAAAAAGTAAATTAAAATAAAATAAATAAAAACCTAAACTAAACTAAAAAAATAAAATAAACTTAAAAATAAAAAACCTAAATAAAATAAAACCTAAACGTAAAATAGAAATAAAATAAACCGAAATTAAAATAAAATAAAAACTAAATAAAAAATTAAACATAAACAATAAACCTAAAAATAAAACCTAATCCCTAAACTAAAAATCCTTAAACCTAAAATAAAAAAAATAAACCTAAACCTTGACGAAAATAAACTAAACTAAAATAAGTAAAACCTTAACCTAAACCTAACTAAAATAAACGTAAACTTAAACCTAAATTAAATAAAATAAATTGTATAAAAAATAAACCTAAACCTAAACTAAAAAATGAAACCTAAAAATAAACCAAAAATAAAAACCTAAAACCTAAACCTAAATAAACTAAAATCAAAACCTAAACCTAAACCTAAATAAACCTAAATAAATAAACTAAAAAATAAACCTAAACCTAAACCTAAACTAAATAAACTTAAACCAAAAATAAAAATAAAAAGCTAAACATAAACCTAAACATAAAAACTAAACAAAACTTAAACCTAAACCTAAACCTAAACTTAAACCTAAACTGAACTAAATATATAAAAATAAAATAAAAAACCTAAACCTAAATAAATAAACTAAATAAAAAAATAAAACTAAATTAAATAAAACCTATACCTAAACCTAAACCTAAACTAAATAAACCAAACCTAAACCTAAAAACTAAATCTAAACCTAAACCTAAAAACCTAACCCTAAACCTGAACCTAAACTAAACTAAAAAACTAAAAACTAAAAATCCTAAACCTAAAAAATCCTAAACCTGAATAAAACCTAAACCTAAATTAAACTAAATAAACCTAAACCTAAACCTAAAAATAAACCTAAAACCTAAACCTAAACTACATAAATAAAATAAAAAAATAAAAAAAAATAAACCTAAACCTAAACCTAAAATCTAAACCTAAACCTGAACCTAAACCTAAACATAAACCTAAATCTAAATGATCCTAAACCCAAAAATCTAAACCTAAACTAAGATAAACTAAACTAAAAACCCAAACCTAAAAATTGAAATAAAATCTAAACTTAAACCTAAACATAAACATAAACCTAAACCTAAACTAAAACCTAAATATATAAACCTAAACCTAAACCTAAACTAAAATAAACCAAAAAAATAAAAATAAAAATAAAAACTAAAATAAACTAATAAAATAAAACCTAAACCTAAACTTAAACCTAAAACTAAACCAAAAACCTAAACCTAAACATAAACTAAAATAAACTAAACTAAATAAAATAAATAAACCTAAACCTAAACCTAAATAAATAAAACTAAAAACTAAACCTAACTCTTAATAATAAAACCTAAATGTAGACTAAATAAACAGAAAAATAAAAAAATTAACCTAAACTTAAACTAAATAAAAATAAATAAACCAAAACTAAACCTAAAAACCTAAACCTAAACCTAAAAAGCCTAAACCTAACCCCAAATAAAAACCTAAACCTAAACATAAAATTAAACCCAATCCTAAACCTAAACTTAAACCTAAATAAACCAAAAACCTAAACCTAAATAAACATAAACCTAAACCTAAACCTAAAATAAATAAATAAAAATGAAACCTAAGCTAAATAAAATAAAAACAAACCTACAACCCTAAACTTAAACTAAAACCTAACCCCAAAAACCTAAGCCTAAACCATAACTAAACAAAATAAAACAAAATAAATAAAACCTAAATAAAAAAACCTAAACTAAGTAAACGTAAACCTAAACCTAAACCTAAACCCTAAAACCCTAAACCCTAAACCTTAAACCTTAATCCCTAAAACCTAAACCCTAAAAACCTAAAAACCTAAACCCTAAACCCTAAACCATAAACCCTAAACCTGCAACCCTAAACCTTAAACCCTTAACCCTAAACCATAAAATCCTAAACCCTAAACCCTAAACCCTAAACACTAAAACCCTAAACCCTAAACCCTAAACACTAAAACCTACAACCCTAAACCTTGAACCCTAAACCCCAAAACCTAAACCCAAAACCCTAAACCTTAAACCCTAAAAACCTAAAAACCCTAAACATAAACTAAATAAAACATAAATATAAAATAATTAAGAAAACCTAAACTTAAATAAAATAAAAAAATAAAATAAAATAAAAAATTAAAATAAAACCTAAATCTGAACCTAAACCTAAACCTAAATAAATAAACTAAATAAAATAAGCAAAACTAAAATAAATAAATAAATAAATATAATAAAACCTAAACCTAAACCTAAACCTAAACTTAAAATAAACTAAATAACCATAAATAAACCTAAACCTAAAACCTAAATCTAAACATAAACCTAAATCTAAACCTAAAATAAACCTAAACCTAAACCTAAACTAAATAACTAAATAACTAAAAAACCTAAACCTAAAACCTAAACCTAAAAATAATAAACCAAACTAAATAAAACCAAACCTAAATAAAACCAAACCTAAACCTAAACCTAAAAATAAACCTAAAACCTAAACCTAAACTAAATAAATAAAAAAAAAAAAATAAAAAATAAACCTAAACTTAAATCTAAACCTAAAACCTAAACCTAAACCTAAACCTAAAGATAAAAACCTAAACCTAAAACCTAACCTAAACCTAAACTAAAATAAACAAATAAAATAAACCTAAACCCAATAAAGTAAAAACCTAAACTAAAATAAGCTAAACTAAAAACCTAAACCTAAGAAGTTAAAATAAAACCTAAACATAAACCTAAACTAAAACCTAAATAAATAAGCCTAAACCTAAACATAAACTAAAATAAATAAAATAAAACTAAAAAATAAAAATATAAGTAAAAACTTAAAAATATAAATAATAAAACCTAAACCTAAACCTAAATAAATAAAACTATAAACTAAACCTAAACCAAAACCTAATCCTAAGCCAAAACTTAAACCTAAACCTAAACTAGATGAACTAAAAAATAAATAAAATAAACCTAAACTAAATAAAACCTAAACCTGAACAAAATAAAAATACTAAACTAAACCTAAAAGTAAAACCTAAACCTAAAAAACCTAAATCTAAATAAAAACATAAACTTAAACCTAAAACTAAACCTAAACCTAAACCTAAATAAACCTAAAACCTAATTCTAAATAAACCAAAACCTAAACCTAAACCTAAAATAAATAAATGAAAATAAAACCTAAACTAAATAAAATAAAAATAAACCTAAAACCTAAAACCTTAAACCTAAACTAATACCTAAACATAAAAACCTAAACCTAAACTTAAACTAAACTAAATAAACCTAAATAAATAAGCCTAAATAAGAAAACATAAACTAAATAAATAAAAATAAACCTAAACTAAATTAAAAACCTAAACTAAAAAATAAAACCTAAACGTAAAATAAAACCTAAACGTAAAATAAAAAATTAACTAAAACCTAAACCTAAACCTAAACCTAAACCTAAATAATCTTAAACTAAAATAAACTAAAATAAACTAAACTAAAAGATGAAACCTAAACCTAAACCTAAATAAATAAAAAATAGAAACTAAAACCTAAACTAAATAAAATAAAACTAAACCTAAAATAAAACACCTAAATAAAAATAAAACTAAATAAACTAAAATATAAAACCTAAACCTAAACCTAAAATGAAATGAACCTAAACTAAACTAAAATAAATAAATAAACCTAAACCTAAATAAACTAAAACTAAATAAACATAAGCCTATACCTAAACCTAAATAAACTAAATAAAGCATTTTTCCTCTGATTGGTGGATTGGTTGTAGTTCCTTGGTTTTTATTGATTTTTTATTTTCTTCTTCATGGTGATTTCTTGATCCATGGGGGTTGGAGGCGACTTTGCTTTCCTTTGGCCTGTTTTCTCTCCTTCCTCATTTACTATTGGTGTTGGGTGGCCCTCCTTGGTTTTTTGCTTCATTGTTTGTTTGTCTGGTTGGGTGACTACCATTTCTTTTTTTTTCATTTTTTTGATGATCTCTAGGAGGGTTGTGGCTATGCCTGCTGTTGTTGTTTTTCCACCTATTTTGTGCTCATATTTTGGGTTAGCCTTTTGTTTTGGCTGGCCGCCCCCTTCCGATATTGGATCCTTTACTACTGTGGATGGTTATTGAGTGGGAGTTGTTGGTCTCTTCAGGATTTGATTAGCTTTGGTATTTTCAATACTTTTTTGGTTATTTCTCCTAGTTTGTGTTGGGGATTCCTATTGGTTGGCTATTTTCTCTTTTGATTGGCATGAGGATAGCTACTTTGTGGTTTTTTTCTTTCCTGATTTGGTTATGGCTGATTTTATTGGTGGCCAATACCTGGTGACTTTTTGTCACTACCTATTATATTGATGGCATCCCTTTTTCTGACTGGATTGGTTTGATGTTTACTGATGGCTGGTTATTGCTCTCCCTTTCTTGGAGCTTTGATGTCTATTTCAATGATGGTTGATGTTATTTTTTATTTTGTTTTAGTCTCTTTCTGCGCTATTATATTAGTTGTTGCTATGCTTCTGAATTGGCTTGTCCCTTTGAATTCTTCATTGATGGTGGTGGCTCTATCACTAACCTTGATGTGTCTTTTGAGTGGCTGGCTATTTGTGACTGGTCTGCTATGGATTTGGTTGGTTGTTTGGCTATTGGCTGGCTGCTGGCTAGCTTTTTCTTTATTTGCTAATGCCATTTCTAAAATCCTTTGGGCTACTTACTTTTGATGTTCGCTTGTATCAAGTATACTAGGTATGATGGCCATGACGTTACCCATATCTTCTCTTTTGCTTGTAGCATTGCTTATGAATGTAACCCTTCTTAGAAAGTTTGGATGTTCATATGCATTGTTTCTGTTTGAGATGATCTTAACTGAGCATGGGCCTTTTCTTTCATCTCTCTAATTGATTTCTTTATCTTTATTCTTGTTAGCTATGACTATTGCCTTTGTAGTGTTTTATAGATTTTTTTTACAGGCTGGAACTTTTCAGATGAATGATCATTACTCAGTCAACTCAAGTGTTGTTGGTCTGGATCTTGCTATCTTGCCTCCCAAAAAGGGATCATGAGCCACTGTTGACAAGTCTTTTGACTATATTTTTTCTTATATTGTATAAGTCTTAATCTGTGTCTTTTCCTCTTTTACATTTTTAGCTATTGCTTTTTCAATTTGTTTTTTTGTTTTACGTAGATGGGGGTATAGCTCTTTAGGTTCCTTGTAGCTCTGAGAGTAGTTGAACTTTGAGCTTTACCCCTATTAAGAAAATTGTATTATTTTCTTTTATGGTAACAAAATTCTAACCTTTCCTTAAAATAAAAATAAAAAACCCTAGACCCTAAAACATAAATGCTAACCTTAACCCTAACCTCAAAATCCTAAACCCTAAACCCTAAACCCTAAAACCCTAAACATTAAACCCTAAACTAATCCAGCTCTGAGAGTAGTAGAACTTTGTGCTTTACCCCTATTAAGGAAATTATATCCTTATCTTTTATGGTAATAAAATTCTAACCATTCCTTAAAATAAAAATAAAAAACCCTAAACCCTAAACCATAAACCCTATCCCTAACCCTAACCTCAAAACCCTAAACCCTAAACCCTAAAACCCTAAACATTAAACCTAAACTAATCCAAAACCCTAAACCCTAAACCATAATTACCCTAAACCCTAAACCTTAAACCATAAACCTAAACCCTAATCTAACCCTAAACCTTAAGCTAACCCTAAAACCCAAAAACCCTAAACCCTAAAGCCTAAACACTAAACCATAAACCTCAAACCCTAAACCCTAACCAAAAATGCTAAACCTTAAAACCCTAAACCCAAAAAGCCAAAACCCTAAACCCTAAACCATAACCCTAAACCCTAAACCTATAACCCTAAAACCTAAAATGCTAAACCCTAAACCCTAAATCCTAAGCCCTAAACCCTAAATCCTAGTCCCTAAAACCTATAACTTAGACGCTAAACCCAAAACCTCAAACCCTAAACCGTAAACCCTAAACCATAAACACTAAACCCTAAATCCTAAACCCTAAAAACCTAAACCTAAACCTAAACTAAATAAACCTAAAAATAAAATAAATAAAAAAGCCTAAATCCAAATAAAATAAAACCTAAACTAAAACCTAAACTTAAACCTAAACCTAAATTAAAAAAAACAAAATAAAATAAATAAAAACCTAAACTAAACTAAAAAATAAAATAAATCTAAAATTAAAAAGCTTAAATAAAATAAAAACTAAATATAAAATGAAAATAAAATAAAATTAAAATAAATTAAAAAATAAAAATTAAATAAAACCTAAAAAATAAACCTAAAAATAAATAAAAAATATAACCTTAACCCTAAACTAAGAAAAACTAAACCTAAAATAAACAAAATAAAATAAACGTAAACCTAAATGAAAATAAACTAAACTAAAATAAATAAAACCTAAACCCTAAACTTAAACCATAACCCTACAACCCTAAACCCTAAACCTTAAACCCTAAAACCCTAAACCCTAAACCCTAAACCCTAAACCCAAAAACCCTTAACCTAAACCCAAAACCCCAAACCCTAAACCCTAAAACCTACAACCCTAGACCCAAAACCCTAAACCTAAAACCCTAAACCCTAAACCCAAAACCCTAAATGCTAATCCCTAAAACCCTAAAACCTAAACTTAAACTAAACAAAACCTTAAAAGAAAATAAATAAATAAACTTAAACATAGATAAAATGAAATAAATATAAATAAATAAAAACCTAAACAAAAACTTAAACCTAAACCTAAACCTAAACCTAAACCTAAAACTAAAATAAATAAAAAAATGAAAACTAAACTAAAATAAAATAAATAAAAACCAAAACTAAACTGAAAAATAAAATAAACCTAAAAATAATACCTAAACATAAAATAAAAATAAAATCTACCTAAAATGAATTAAAATAAAAACTAAGTAAAAACCTAAACCTAAATAATAAACCTAAAAATAAAACCTAAAAATAAATAAAAAATAAAACCTAAACCCTAAACTAAAAATAAAACCCAAACTTAAAATAAAAATAAAATACACCTAAACCTAAACTAAAATAAATAAAAACTAATCCTAAACCCAAACTAAACTAAACCTAAACCTAAATCCATTCTAAATAAAATAAAATAAAATAAAAATAAACCCAAACCTAAACTAAAAACTAAAAACCTGAAAATAAACCTAAAATAAAAACCTAAAACCCAAACCTAAAAAAAGGTGAAATAAAAACCTAAACCTAAACCTAAAAATTAAAATAAAAATAAAGCTAAATTAAAAAATAGATATAAACCTAAATTTAAACCTAAAAAATAACCTAAATTAAAAAAGATAAACAAATTTAAATAAACATAAAATAAATAAACTAAACTAAATAAAAATAAAAAATAAACCTATATAAAAATATAAAATAAACTAAAAAAACTAAATAAACCTAAAAGTACTGGTTTCTTTAATTTTTTTTTAGAAAAAACCCTAAACCCTAAACCATAAACCTTAAACACTAAATCCTAAACCCTAAAACCTAAACCCTAATCCTAAAAAGCACTGGGCTGAGCCCTAAAGGCCTGACCACCAGGCCTCTAAATCCTGGCACTATGACCTGATCCTAGGCCCTGAGCCTGAGGCTAAACTGATCAGAGGCCAGGCTCCTGGGCCCTGGCCAGGCCACTGAGCCCCTGACCTGGGCCTGGGCCTAAGGCCCTGGCCTCAGACCTGACTGACACTGGGCCCTGACCCAAGGCCCAAGGCCCCATGGCTGGATCATGGGCCACTGAGCCCTGATCTGATCCTGGGCCAGGCTGACCTGAGCCACGGACCCCAAGGCCAGATGGTGAGGCCAGGCACTGCCCAGGCACTGGGCTTAGGCATTGCACTGAGGCCCTGAGGCAGGAGCACCCAAGACTGGGCAGGCCCTGGGCCACTGACCATGGGTCCTGATCTGACCTGGGCCCTAGGCCCTGGCTGCACTGCGCCTAGGCCACTGAGCCCTAGGCCCTGAGCCCTGAGTCTGGGCCGACCACAGGCCATGAGCTGATCACTGAGCAGGGCCTACAGATCTGGACCATGAGTGCCAGGCCCAGGCCAGGCCCAGGCCTAGGCCAACAGGCCACTGGGCCTGGGCCTGATCTGGGACTGACCTGATGGTGGGGCTGAGGCCTGACAAGGCAGGCTCTAGATCCAAGGCCACTGAGCTGGCTGGATCCTGGGCCCCAGGCCACTGGGCCATGGGCCCATCCTGGGCCCCTGGGCTCTGAGGCCTGGCTGACCTGGGCCCTAGGCCCTGGGCCCTGGGCCACTGGGCTAGAGCCTGACAGCCCAGGCCCCAGGCCCAGGCCCTGACGGACTTTAAGGAGCCTGGCTGGAGTCATGGGCCACACTGATCATCACTGAGCCCTGATCTGAGCCACGGACCCCAAGGCCTGATGGTGGGCCCTGAGCCTGAGGCTAAGTCAGACCCACAAGGCTTAGGCATTGCATACTCTGAGCTGGGGTGGCCAGGCCATGAGCCATGAGCCACAGGCCACTGAGCCACTGACCATGGGTCCTCTGACCTGAGCCTGGGCTGAGCCAGCCCTAAGACCCTGGGCCTGAGCCAGAGTCAAGGCATGGACCACTGGGCCATAGCCACTGATCACTGAGGCCCAAGACCTGCACTGGACCATAGCCTGGGCCCTACTGAGCCTGGGCCACTGGGCCTGGGCCATATCTGTAACCCAGACAGAGGCGGATAACCTGACATGAGCCCTGGGCTGGATAACCTAGATTAAATAAATAAATCATGAGCCTATAACTAAGATCCATGCTAAACCTGGGCCTAAAAGGAAATAAGATCAGATAAGATAAATAAAGCCCTAAGGTAAAATAAATTAGGCCTAAAGATAAAGTGCTAGTAAATACAATGGGCTAAGATAGAAATAAAGGCTAAAATGCTTGACCATTAATGAGCTAAATAACTCCTAACTAAAGGCACTCTAGAATAAATAGATATAAATGAGCATGAGCAAACTAATATAAGATCTGGGCAACTTTAACCTAGTGCTAAGCACTAGGCCTGACACTAAGCCTGGGCTGAGGCCTGGCCTAGACAGACCACACTGAGGCCCTAGATGTTGGGCCTACCATGACACTGAGCCACTGAGCCATGAGTGCAGATCCTACCCATGAGCCCCAGCCTACCTGGGCTTTGGACCGCAGGCCTAAGGCCTAGGCCATGAGCCTGACCATGATCCTGGGCCCTGGAGGCCACTGGGCCACAAAACCCAAAGATCACAGGCTGAAAACAACCACCAGGCTTTAAACCCAACCAACCCTACAAGCTCCTAAACCTACACTGTGCCCTTACAGGCCTAATCAGGCCACTCTAGATAACCTAAAAAATAATCGTAAATAAATAAAATAAAACCTGGACTAACATAAATAAAACTAAACTTAAATAACAAAATAAAAAATAAAATAAACTAATAATGTATAAAAATCTAAACTAATAAAGAACTCAAAGGATAAAAGTAAAATAAAATAATAAAAATAAAATATAAAAAAAAATTAAATAAAAACTAAACCTAAAATAAAAATGAAAAAGACTAAAAATAAACCTAAAATAAAATATAAACTATTTAAAATAATAAACTAAATAAACCTAACCTAAAAATAATACTGACCTAAACTAACTAAAATATATACTAAAATCCAAACCAAAACTAAAAATAAACCAAAATAAAACTAAAACTTAAACATAAAATAATAAAATGAAACCTAAACTAAACATAATAAAAAATAAAAGCTAAACCTAATAAATAAATAAATCTCAACTAAAAATAAATAACTAAACCTAAATGTTTAAAAAAACAAACAATTAAAATAAAATAATAAAATAAACTAAATAAACCCTAAAACTGTCGGGTTTGCTTTTAAGATAAAAAAACTTGCTTCAATAAATACCTACCCTATATCCTACTATAATTTTAAATATAAACCCTAAATAACCTTTGCCCTCGATCCCTAAACCCTAAACTACTGAAAACCCTAAACCCCTTTAAACTGAGCCTCTAAACCTTAAAATACCACTCTAAACCTCCCCAGACCAAACCCTGATAAAAATAAAATAAAACCCTAGATAAAACCAATAGTAAAATAAACTAAAATAAATAATGTAAAAAAATTAAATAATAAATAGAAATGAATCCTAAATCCCTAAACTTTTAAAAATCTAAAAAAATTAAACCTTAAAATAAAATAAATAAAATAAACCCAAAACCCTAAAATCCTAAACCTAAACATTCAAAACCTAAAGCCTAAAAAACTAAACTTCATCAAATTAAAATAAAAAATTAAAAATACCCAAAATAATAAAGCTAAAACCTAAACTTGAACCATAATAGTAAGGCAGGGAGACATGGCAGGGTATCACCATCAGCGGTTCAGTTGAGATCAGTTGGAGCCATGGTTATCTAGTCTTTGGTAGGGGATCTAAGAGTCTTGGTGGACATGGATATGGTGGTTGGTGATGGTGGATAATGGTGAGATTGAAGGAGGTTACAACCATGGTGGTGGCAGAGGAAGAAATTGAAGATACTTTGGTGGATCCCGCTACTCGAGAAGCTAGGGTGGTTCCAATGTGAACTTTATGATTTGAAGAAAAGCTCATCTGATCTACTGCTTATGGAACTATGTCTTTACAATAGAGATAGTTCTGGTTATCTATGGTTTTTGATTTGCTCTATGCACACTCATTTTTGATCTATGTCATCACCAGTGTCTTAGAAAACTTGTTGTGTTACTTGGTTGATGAAATCAAAAAGAAGAAATGTTGAATATGAGTTTGTTCTCTATTAAAAAAAAACAAAAACCCTAAACCTTAAACTAAAACCAGAACCGTAAACCTAAAACCTAAACCCTAAACCCTAAACCCCAAACCTAAACCATAAAAATAAACCCTAAACCCTAAAAAAACCCTAGGGCTTAAACCCTAAACCCACAAAAACCCCAAACCATAAACCATAAAATAATAAACCATAAACACTAAATGCTAAAACCTAAACCCTAAACCCTAACACTAAACCCTAAACCCTAAATCTTAAACCCCACATCATAAAAACAAACCCTAAACCCCAAAGCTAAAACCTAAAACCTAAACCTAAACCTAAACCTAAACCTAAAATGAAAAAAAATACAAAATAAAAACTAAATTAAAATAAAATAAATAAAAAACCTAAACTAAACTTAATGATAAAAAACCTAAATTAAATAATAATTAAACCTAAAATTAAAAAAAAATAAACCTAAACTAAAATAAAATGAAAACTAAATAAAACTTAAATAAAATGCAAATAAAAATAAACTTAGATAAAAAAAAAATGATAAACTAAAAAATAAATAATGCTACTAAATTTAATAAACTCTTGGTTTGCTTTTTTAAAAATAAAATGATAAAAAAACCACCCTAAAATGACCCTAAACCTACCACCAAACACTTAAACCACCCTAAGACCCTAAGACCACTGGCGCTGAGCCCAGGCCACCAAAACCCTAAATCTGAGACTACACTGGCCACACCATGACAAAACCTAAACTTACCCCACCATGACCCTGACCCCAGGCCCTAAACACTACCCTGACCCTACCCTAAACACAAAACCTAAAAATCTAAACATAAAATAAACCTAAAAATAAAATAAATAAATAAATAACCTAAACTTAAACAAAATAAAAAGAAAAATAATAAAAAAACTAAAAAACCTAAACATAAATCTAAAATATAATAATATAAAATTGAAAACTAAATTAAATCAAAATAAATAAAACCTAAACTAATAAAAAATTAATCCTAAAGAAAACCCAAATAAAATATAAACTAAACATAAATAAAAAAATAAAATAAAATAAAATAAAAACCTAAACCTAAAATAAATAAAATAAAATAAACCTAAACCTAAACTGAAATAAACTAAAATAAAATAAATAAAATCTAAACCTAAAATAAATGAAACCTACCTAAACTAAATAAAATAAATTAAACTAAAAATAAACCTAAACTAAACTAAAAAAATAAAACCAAAAAATAAACCTAAAATTAAAACTTAAAACTTAAACCTAAAAAAAATGAAATAAAATCTTAAACCTAAAGAAACTAAAATAAATAAACTAAACTAGTAAATAAAAAAAATGAACCCAAGAATAAAATAAAATAAAATAAAAACCTAAACTAAACAAATAATAAAATAAACCTAAGAATAAAAAACCTAAATAAAATAAAAACTAAACATAAAAAATAAAATAAAATAAACATAAAATAAACCTAAAATAAAATAAAATAAAATTAGATAAAATGTAAACCAAAAAAGAAACCTAAAAAACCTAATCTAAATGAAATAAATAAAAAATAAAATATAAAACCTAAACTAAAACTAAACCTAAACTGGCTAAACTAAAATATAATAATAAAAATAAAAACTAAAATAAAATAAAATAAATAAAAATAAACTAAATTAAAAATAAAATAAACCTAAAAATAAAATAATAAATAAAATAAAAATTAAACCTAAATAAAAATAATAAAAATAAAAAACTAAAATAAATAAAAAATAAACTAAATAAACCTAAACTATTGGTTTTCTAAATTTTTTAAACCCCTAAACCATAAACACTAATCCTAAACCCTAAACCTTACCCAAATCCCAAACCCTAAACCATAAACCTAACCTAAAGTAACCAAATAAATTAAAAAAATAATCTTAAACCCTAAAACCTAATGAACCTAAACCTAAACATAAACCATAAGAATGGGCAGAACCTTGATGGCAGGAACATCACCGTCAATCAGGCTCAGTCCAGATACGGCGATGGAGGCGAAGGTGGAGGCGGCGATTATCATATTGGTGGTGGGGGATCTGGAGGTGCTAGTGGATATGGAGGTGGTGGTCGGAGCAGTGGTGGTTATGGAGGTAGGAGGGGTACGAGGTTTCTGACCATGGTGGGGCATAGGAGAGATCGGGATATGATGGTGGATCCATTTCGAGGATGGGGTGGCACTAATGGGAACTGGAGAAGCTGAAGAATGGCTGATTCGATCTGTTGCTTTTGGAACTGTGTCTTTATATTAGAGACTACTCTAGTTATTTAGGGTTTTTTATTTTCTCTATGCATGCTCATTTTTAATCTATGTCATCGAACTTGTGAAGAAAACCGAAAATACTAAACGTAAACTTAGAAAGGAGTTAGATGACAAAATAGGTGCAAGTAAAGTAAATTGAGAAGGCTAGGAAAAGGAAAAGATATTTAGATAATAGAGTGAAGAAAAGGCTTAGGATCAATCACCCATGAAAGGGACAACCACAAACATGAGCATCTAAACCTCCAAAGAAGGGTTGCATCACAATTATTGCTACTAGCTAGTTTATGAATGAAATCATCCTAGCCATCATAGCTTACAAACTTGCATTCCATGCATAAGCTTGATGTGGAGAAGCCAACCAAATACACCCTTCAACATAGCTTGATAAGAAATAGCAAAAAAAATATAGGCATTTAGGGAGATCAATAAAGAGATCAACAAGGCAGTAAACCTGAACCAAAGATGAGAGCCTAATCGGATCAAAAGTCAGGAGAAATATCCACCTATTAAAAGCTAGATCACTATAGTAATTATAAACCATTTGATCCAAAAATGACCTCAACCTTTAGTGAAAAACATATAGCCCAGTCACAGGGACTGAAGCTAACCAAGCAAAAAACAACATAACAAATAGCCATACAGAAAAACAACAGAAAGAATTAGCCTACATAACAAAATAACCCATTAATCCATTCAGTCAAAAAGAAATACCACAGAATAGAAAATGGAGCTAACCAAGGTGATACTGAACAACTCCAAAGTAGAAAATAACCATAAAAAGATTCCATGAAAAAAATTAGTGAAGATAGCCTTTAAGTAAAGGGTAAACTGTCAGCAGCTAAGCAAATAGCAGCAACAGAACCCAAAAGAAAGGAAAAGCAAAAGAGATGCCTACCTTGCAAGACAATCACAATAATCACATCAATAAAAGGAGAAAAAGAAATAGTAGTCATATTCAGCAAAGCAACTAAAAAATCTTGCGGGTTGAGTAGGAACAAAACCTTGCTGATCTAGTGAGACAGGTAACTGGTCCAACAGATAGAGCTATCAATAGTGAAAATAGAACCCAACAAAAAGAAGGGAAAAAAAAGGCAGCTGGTAACCAGTAGATGAGGATTAGGGACCAAATACCATCAAAACAAGATAACCAGCAAATGCAGCAAAAAAATGAGAAGGAAGTAGAACAGATCAAAAGAAACATAAAGCAAAAAATACAATAAATAGTAAACACCAACATATACATATTAATTTCTTAGATAAGGTAATCTGGAGTTATTGAGATTAATCAATCTTTGTAATTGTTTAGGAAGACTGAAATGATCAAAAAGGGTGAGCTCATCAAGTCTAGCTCCAAGATTGGCAAGATAGTTAGCACAAGCATTTCCTTCATGCCAGATGTGAGTGATTTTAAAGTAGACTTGAGAGAGGAGAGCTCTTGTATGGTTAATAATAAGAGCAACATAACCTAGTTGTCCCAGAGAAACATGCAAACCGATAGAATGGCCAATCTGGAAATGGGAAGCATAAAAAAATGATTGCAGAAAGATCTAGCCGGAAAAGGACTCACCCAGGATTGGACAAGTAGGTCCTAGCAGCCACCATCTACAGCAACCACCTCTACTAGCATAGTAAAGTATGCAAAATAGAAAGTAGAAGGGATAACAATAGCAAACATCATAGAAATGAAGACTAGCCCAAACCAACAGAAGATGAAAATGATAACTAATTGATCCCAAAGCTTAGGAAAAAGCCATATCTCCACAAGAAAAAGAATCATAAAAAGCTTAAAAATTTCTAACATAAAGCAATCCAGTTTTATCAAGATTCACAAGCCCCCTTAAAAGTGAAGGAATATCATCATTAGATAATAGATTCAAAGTGGAAGACTTGGCTCCCCAATTAGCAAAAAAATCAGCACAAGAATTACCTTCCTGATAAATATGAGAAATTTGATAATCTAGGTTGGCAAGAAGCCTCCTACTCTGGCTAAGTAAATAAGACACTTCAACATTTCCATGAGCTCCTGAATTTAATAGTTCAAGAAGAAGGAGAGCATAAACTTCGAACCAAATCTCTTGAAATCCTTTCTGTAAGCAGACAAAAATCCCATAGTACAGACCTTTAAGCTTAGCACATAAAATAAAATAGGGTTCTAGAGAAGCAGCAAACGCAGAGATAACCTGAACACTATAATCTCTTAAAATCCTCCCACAACCATAAAATACATTAGAAATGGAGCCATTAGTGTTAACCTTAATGACATGATAATTTGGCCTCATCTAGTATATAATTTTATGGTTAGGAGCAATACCACAAGAAGGAGGATTAATCTCAAAGTTCAAGGCCATATATTTGTATCTTTTGAAACTAAAGAAAGTAAGAAGGTTAGCTTTATAAAGAGGCATAATTTTACGTTTGGCTCCAACAATAATATGATGATAGTTCATAGGTTTATCATGACGCTTAGCATCATTCCTTTCCAGCCAAATATATCACAGAAGAGTAGTGGCTATAACAACTTTGACATAGGCTTTAGGAGTATAAGAGAAAAAAATTTCAAGAAGTTGCATAATAGAAAATGAAACATCGAAATGAAAACTATTAAACATGCTATCATACTAGCTCCAAACCCTAACAACAATAGAGCCATTCATAAACACATTATCCACAGTTTTAATGTGAAAACAACATTGGCATCTAGAGGGGAGGTGGAAACCTTTTTTTAAAAGGGTAGCATCAACAAGAATGTATTGTGTTAGAATGCACCAAGTTAAAACAGAAAACGTGGTAGGGATAGAGATATTCCAGATTTTAGTGAAAACTAAGGACTCTTAAGTTTTAAGTCCGAAAGAGTGCCAAACATTCTTAAAAACAAATTCTCCAAAGGAGGAATGATTGAAGTGGATTTGGTCAGATTTATTAGGTAATGGACAAATTGTAAGGATTTGGTCAACTATCACCTTAGGGACAATGGAGATTAATTGGTCCATATCCCAATTATTCTGAGTAATGAAATGACTTACCTTAATCCTCACAGTGGAATGAGTATTAAGCAAAGAATCAATAGAACCTCATCCCAGCCAATTATCTTGCCAAAAGAAAGAGGAGCCTAAATTCACACCACAAGAGATAAGATTCTCAGCATTCCACTTGATGTTACAAAGTATTTTCCACAGTCCCTAGGTTTGAAAGTTCAAATGAGGGGGTGTTTCCCCTTACAGTATTTATCAAGCATAAATTGAGACCAGTAATTATGATTGTTTCTTAAATTCCACAACATTTTGTGTGAAAAACATTTAATGGAGTCTTTTAAAGTTTTGCAACCCAAACCACCTTCATTAAGGCAAAGGCAAAGAGCAAAGGAAAGTAAGTGGACAATAGTGTACAAAAGATACAAAGGCAAAGAGCAAAGGGTACTTTTGATTAGGATAAGTCTAACACCAAAGGAAAGTAAGTGGAACTCCCAAGAGGAAATTTTCTTATTTATTTTTTGAATAACTTCATCAAATATGGAAGATCTTTTCATTCCTCGATATAAAGGATTGCCCAGATACTTGATAGGCAAGGTTTGATGTGCAAAGCCTGTAATATTCTTAATAGCATTAATCCTAGATAAAGAAATAGAAGAGCTAGAGATAAAAAAACTTTTATCAGGATTAATCTTCAAACCACTTTTCCTACCAAAAAGAGTAAAGAACGTACATAAATTTTTAATGTAGAGAATAGAACCACTGCAAAGTATAATGAAATCATCAGCAAAGCTGAGGTTGGAAATGGGAATGGCACCCCTTATTTTGTAATACATGTTAGGCATTTTACAAAACATATGCTCAAGACTTCTAGAGAGAAATTCCACAGCAATAATGAAAAGAGCAGGAGAAAGAGGATCCCCTTGCCTTAGCTCGTGAGAGGAAGAGAAAAATCCATGAACTTCACCATTAATAAGTAAAAGAATTCTCAATACCATTCTTAATTAAAGTAATAAAATGACTTCAAAATCAAATAAAGCCAAAATTTTATATAGGAAAACCCAACCAATGTTATCATAAGCTTTGGAAATGTCAAAACAAAGCGGGTTACCACTACAAACTTTGGCATTTAAACCAGATCACCTCTTGAGCTAAAGAACATCAGAGAACACTCTTTAACAAAGCCTATTTGGTTAGGGGAGATAATTTTAGGAAGTAGAATACTTAATCTTTTAGCCAGAATCTTAGAGATGAGTTTAGTAACACAAGCTAATTGGCCTAAAATGACTCCAAAGTTTAGGATTTTCTATTTTAGGGATTAAAATAGTGGAAGTGCTAGGAAAATATCTGGGGAGGATACTTCCCTTGAAGAAATCAAGAACAACATTAACCAAATCTTCTTTAATGATATACCAACATTTTTGAAAAAATAAGGTGGTAAATCCATCAGGACCAGCCGTAGAATCTGTATTCATATTTTATAAAATGTTAGCAATTTTGGATTCAGAGGGTAATGAAATAAGCATATTGTTATCTTCATCAGAAATGAGATTAGGAATAACTTTAAGCAAGGAAATTACATCATAAGTCACATTTTTATTAAGTAGCTCATTAAAGAAAGAAACACCAGAATCAATAAGCTCCTTATTATCAGTACACCATATATCATCATTAGTTTTAATTTTTTTAATGTTATTTAACTCCTTTTTCTTCTTAACCATGGCATGAAAATATTTGGTATTTTTATCACCATTATATATCCATTTTATAGACACTTTTTACAACCAATTGGTCTCCTCCATGTCTTGGAAACATGTTAACCTATTTTTGGCTTGAGTTAATAAGGAGTTTTTAGATGGATCATTAACAGTAGCATCTTCAAAAGCTATAACCTCATGTTCTAATTCTTTGATATTAACAAAAAGGTTTTTGAAATAGTGTTTGTTCCACCAATTATGGCATTATTTAAGACTTTTTAATTTGAACCACACTCTTGTCATCTCGAAAATAGAATCATCAGGATGGAGAGGTTCACTCCAATTGCTAGCAACCACATCCATAAATCTATCATCCATAAGCCACATATTTTGAAATCAGAATGGGATATCAGAGGAGGGTTTAGTAGCATTAACATTTATAGTGATCTATAAAGGAGAATGGTCTGATAGGGTTCTATTGAGATGCTCAATAGAAGTAATAGGGAAAAGGTTGATCCACATATTGTTAAAAGGACCCTATCTAATCTTTTCCAAAGTCTGTGATTATTCCAAGTGAAGTGAGACCCAGTAAATCTAATATCAGTAAGTTGACAAACAAGGATCATGTTCTTAAATTCCTCCATGGAAAATAAGTTTGGAGAATTACCTCCAACTCGTTCAAAAGAGGAAGATATAATGTTAAAGTCTCCACCCACAAACCAAGAGCATTCATAGGAAGAGAAACTAACAAGATCTTCACACGAAGTCTTCTACCATTCTATTACAAGAAGCATAGACAAAGACCCAAAGCAACACCAATTTTTTGTAAGTGATTTTAACATTTACAACTTGGGGTAAATCCTACATAACTTGTAAAACAAATGGACTCTTCCAAAAAATTCAAATTTTATTGCTCAAATTAGTAAACAAAATTACTAAAGCCAAATTCTAGCAATAGAGGCAATGTTAGAGGGAAGAATAAAGGGTTCCAAAATAGCCAAAATGGAAATGTTATGAGAGAAAACTAAAATACTGATTCTATTTCTAACAGGGAGGGTACCAATCCCTCTTACATTCTACATAAGAAATGAGACCATTTATTTTTGGGTAGAGGAGCCAGATCTAGTAACTCTAGCAAAGTTAGGAAGTCTAGTTTTAGAAGTTTTATTTTTCTTTCTAAAAATTATCTGAAATTTATTGGCCATATCCACAACATCACCATCTGATAAGGATTGATCAGAGAATTGCTTGGAAAAATGAGGTACATTGAAAACAGCATTACATGGTAGTTCACCTTCTTCCCATTCATTATTATGTTGTAAAATCGGATTAAGAATCTATTCCAAGTTAGATGAAGAAGCACAAGAAGGATTAGAGCTGGCTAAAGCACATGTACCTAAAACAAGAGTAGAAGCTTTCTCCAAATTTTGAACGCCAGCCATTCCTTCTTGAGGAATAACATTTTCTTTAACTAAAGGTGGAAAAGAGGCTGAAGTAGAGTCATTTGAGAGATGATCAGCATCCATAAGTTTTGAAAAACTATTCTTAGTTACATTATTACCTTTATTATTATGGTTCAAATGGAAAATCTCATTCAAAGGGACATCATCCTTGTTAGCTAGTGTGGCATCCTGCGGCTGAATAGGCAGAGCAGCATCAATATCAAATTAAGGAATAGGAAGCTCAAGGAAATGGCCCCCATATTCAGATAAGGAGATATCATATAAAATAATGTTTTGTAGTTTAACCAAGGGAGCCTTAAGAGAGGGATCTGGCTTAGGAGCAAAACTTTTCTTAAGGTGTGGATGAACCACAAAGAAATCTAAAATCCCATGACCATGAATTTTGCAATGAGAACAAAAAATTGGGAAATTCTCGAAATCCACTTTTTGCAGATATCCGTATTTCTCTAATCCTAGCCAAATTTCCTTTGGATATTTTTTAGATATATCCAACTCAACTAGTATCCAAGCAACATATGGCATGGAGTTAGAAGCAGTTACCTGGTCCACTTAGAGAGGCTGACCAAACAAGGGTAGATCAATCCATCCAATTCTCAACCAAAATCAAATTAACCTTGCACACATCATCCTTGGACCTCATTGAGCTCAATCAGGACATTTCTCAAGCCTCCAAACCATGAGAAGCACTACTTTGATCAAGCCCAATCACCATTGAAGGGGAGCTTGTGTCGAGCCATCTTCTTCAAATCAGAGCCAATTCCTTCAGCAGGGGCTTCATCTACTAGACAAGCTACTTCCTCCATTGGAAGCAGTGATAGCTTCGGTGAGGTATGCCATTGAAACCGACCATAGGATAAATTTTGCTTGGTCCTTTATGAAGGAAATTGTCAAGTCATATGATCTCTACTGTTATATGAATTGCTTGTGCTTGTCCGAAGGTGTGGGATGAGTTTGAGCTCCTTTTGAGCTTGAGTGAGGTCAGATCAAGTAACGATCGACTGACGGCATCTGTCTCTCGCCACTCAGGAGGAGATAGATCACACACCATCCGTTCCACATGATTGGAATGAACAGCTATGATCAAATCATGTTAGATTCACTGTGATTATAAGCTTAAACTACAAGATTAATCTCCATCGATCTTGGTCGATGATGGCTGTAGAAAATCGTCCCATCAATTGACTTAGCCTACAGATATGACAACTTAAATAATCAATCCCATCATGCCACATGGAAAGCATGTTGTGTTAGCCGCTACGTGACCCGATGTGATTAAGGATTTAATTAGGCTTAATTAATCTAATTTTAATGGTGGAACTTCCAAAATTCATAACTAATTGTAGAAAAATCCAAAAAATATAAATAAACACTTATTTTGAAGATAATTCAAAGGAGGATAATATAAAAGTAAAATCAATTAAGTTTGAGTAGTAATTTTCACTTAATTTAGATTTTATTGAAATTGTAATTAAAATTTAATTACTCAATTACTTTAGTAATTAATTCAAAATTTTTTGAGATTGATTGGTGGGATGACCTGCCTCCCATGATTTTACTTGGAATTTATTACTAGATTAATTGGGGCTTGTCTCATTCTTAATCACTCTCTTAATTAATTAAATGATTAATTAACATGTTAAGTGATAAATTAATTAATTAAACTTGTTAATCATCCGAAATAGTGAATGGACATAGGGAATGAGATTATGACCTCTTTTCTAATCTTTCCCTAAGTTTATTTCATTTGGATAAACACTTAGTCAACTTGCAATTAATTAATGACCTAATTACTTCATTAAATAGTTTAATTAATCAAATTCAAAACCAAATCATTCTAGAACTTAATCATTCAATTCTTAGGTGTTCAATAACCTAAGAGAATTCCAAAGAAAATTATAATCAAACTACATGTGTAGTGGGATTATAAAAGTACTTAATCAAATCCTTTAGCTTAATTAATCAGTAATTGTGAGCCAATTGCATTAGGCCCCTTTATTTCTTAGGTGCATTACTAATTTAATTTACATGTGGTTGCATATTATATGTTGGCTCATAATTACTTGGTTAACTATGTTAAATTGGTATAGGTAAGGGATAATTAATGGATTTAATTCATTCCTTAACCTAATTAAAATATAAAATCAACCTAATTGTCCTAAAATAAACCAAATCAATTCATACATGGGAGGGGAATAGGTTAGGACCGGCAAACCCTTTTAATATTTCCCAAATCAAATCAAATTCAAAGATAGGAATCTCTTTAAAAAATTTTTGATTCATTTTAAATAATCTTATTCTATATGATTATCCTTAGGAGTTAATTAGGGTGAATGAAGTTATGTACTTGCATCCTTTTCATTTCTTTCCAATCATGCTAAATATTGCTTGCCATATGAAATCATGCATTAATTTATTTTAAAATTAATTAAATGAAATGTTTCCTTTTATGTCATATTGTATGTGGTGGCTAAAATTAAAATATGAGTGGCTATTATCACTATTAAAACCAAAATTATTTTCAAAACCTATAAATCAAAGATTATGAATGAAGTGATACTAATTATAAATATTTATAGGCTTGCATGTGATTATAGCATAAGATGTGTATTATGAAGTTTTCTTTCCTTCTCTTAATATTAATTTACATAAGATTTGAAAGTGTATAGTTCATTTGAAAAGAACACAACACTTGTTTAAATCTAAAATAAACATAAAATAAAATCCTAAAACTTAAACACAAAAAAATAAAATAAAAACCTAAACCTAAACCTAAAATTAAAAAATAAAACTTAAACCTAAAAAATAAAATAAAAATAAAACTAAACTAAAAAATAAACTTAAACCTAAAAAATAAACTAAAATAAAAAACTTAAAATAAAATAAATAAACCTAAAATAAAATTAAAAATAAAACTAAACCTAAACAAAAAAAACTAAACTTAAAATAAACAAAATAAAATAAACTACTAAAATAAAAATAAACTAAACTAAAATAAAATATAAATTAAACCAACCCTAAACATAAACCAAACCAAAAGAAAAATCCAGAATGGATAGAACCTTGGCAGTGGGAACATCATCAACCACAGTCTTGATCGGCTATGGAGGAAAAATTCGTGAGCTGGTTATCACGGTTGTGGAGATGCAGGTGTTGGTGAACATGGAGGTGGTGGTCGTGGTGGTTATGGTGGAGGAGGAAGCGATGGAGGTTATGTGGTGGAGAGGGAAGATCGGGGATATGATGGCGGATCCACTTTCGAGAGCAAAAATCTTTGATGGGAACTAGAGAAATTGAAGAGCGTCGATCAATCTCACTTATAGACGATTCTTTAGTAGAGATGGTTCTAGTTATCTAGGGTTTTGGATGCATGCTCATTTTTTAACTATGTTGTCACTTGTGTCTTAGAAAACCTGGTGTGTTACTTGGTTGATAAAATTGAAAAGAAGAAATGTTGAATCTAAATTTGTTTTCTGTTAGAAAAAAAACAAAAAATCCTAAACCTAAAATAAAACACGAACCCAAAACCTAAAATATAAACCTCCTAAACCTAAATAATCCTAAACTTTAAACCTAAACCCTAGACACAAACCAAAACTATAAACCCTAAATCACAACTACCCTAAAATAAGCTCCTAATCCTAAATAAATAAATAAACTAAAATACTAAATAAACTACTTATCGGGTTTGCTTTTTCATAAAAAACCACTTCGTCCCTACCCTACTCCCTCCACTATACATTCCTACCATGCACCTAAAAATTAAACCCTAAAACTCTTTCTTTAAAGCAAAAACCCTAAATCTAAAGCGTGGGCCCCACCCTCCCTTAGTCCATAGCATCCAAACTAAACCCTACTTATACTAAAGTAACTAAATAAATAAAAAATAAACCTAATTTGGATAACCTAATACACTAAACATAAACCTCATGGATGGCGAGAACCATAATGGTAGGAACATCGTCGTTAACTAGGCTCAGTCTATATCTGGTGGTGGAGGCGAAGGCAAAGCGGCGGTTATAGAAGTGGTGGTGGGGATCAAGATGTTGGTGGATATGGGTGTGGTTATAGGTGGTGGTTATGGGCCGGGAAGCGATGGAGGTTCTGACCATGGCGATGGCGGTGGGAGAGATCGAGGATATGATGGTGGATCACACTCGAGAGACATGGTTGATGGGAACTAAGGAAATTGAAGAATGGTCGATCGATCTGCTATTTATTGAGCTGTGTCTTTATAGTAGAGATAGTTCTAGTAATATATGGTTTTAATTTGCTCTACATATGCATTTTTTTCATTTATTTTATTGCTTGTGTCTTAGAAAACTTTTGTGTTACTTAGTTGATGAAATCAAAAAGAAGAAATGTTGAATCTTAATTTGTTCTCTGTTAAAATAGAAAACTAATAATAAAAACGGACTAAAACTTGAACCCTAAACCTAAAATTTAAACCCCACAAACCATAAAACTCAAACCCACAGAACTAAACCCAAAATAGCCACAAAGAAATCCAAAACCCAAGCTCCCTAAACCCTAAACCTTAAACCCTAAAACCAAAACCCTAAACCCTATAACCTACACCTAAACAAAATAAAATAAACCTAAACCTAAACTAAAATAAATAAAACCTAAAGCTAAAATATACTAAACCTAAACCTAAATTGAAAAATAAAACCTAAAAATTAACCTAAAATAAAAACCTAATACCTAAACATAAACAAATAAAATAAAAATCTAAACATAAACCTAAGATAAAAGAAAATATGGGCACGTAAAGATAAGAAATAAATGGCTAAAGATGAGACAGAGGCACAAGGCTGAAAGATGAGTTAAGATGGAAGGCCTAGGCTAAGATGAAATGGGCTTAAGAATGATAGGCTGGGCTAAGTAAAGAAGATGGGCTTGGAAATAAGATAAGATGATAAAGATAGGCATGGAGCCTGCACGTTTGAGCCACAAGTGACCCTACCACTAAATCTAAACAAATGACCACTGAGCCCTGAGCCCTAAAAACCCTGATCCCAGGACCCTGAGCCCAAATACACAAATGTGAAAATTAGATACCTAAAACAGTGGAAATACAGGCCCTAAACCACTGAGCTGCAACCTGAGCCTGAGCCCAGGCTGAGCTTAAACAAACCTAAAACCACACAAACCTAAATCTAAACTAAATAAAATAAAACCTAAACTGGCTAAACTAAAAATAAATAAAAAATAAATAAACCCAAACTAAATTAAATTAAATCAAATAAAATTAAATAAATAAATAAACTAAATAAAATAAACTTAAACTACTAAAAAACTATTAAACTAAACTAAACTAAACTAAACCTAAACTAAACTAAAATTAAATAAATAAACCAAAACTAAAAATAAACTAAATAAAATAAACTAAACTAAACTAAACTAAATAAAATAAAATACATAAACTTAAACTAAATAAACCTAAACCTAAATAAATAAAATTAAGTAAAATAAAATAAACTAAACCTAATCCAAAATAAAAAATAATTAAACTAAACAAAATAAATAAACCTTAACTTAATAAGCTAAATAAATAAATAAATAAATCTAAACCTAAACCTAAACTAAACTAAATAAATAAACCTAAAATAAAAAAATAAACCTAAACCTTAACTTAAATAAAAACCTAAATAAAATAAACCAAAAACCTAAACAAACAATAAACCTAAACTAAAATAAACATGAACTAAAATTAAATAAAATAAATTAAAATAAATGAAATAAATAAACTAAACCTAAAATAAAATAAACTAAACTAAATAAACCTAAACCTAAATAAACCTAAACCTAAACTAAATCTAAACCTAAACATAAACCTAAACCTAAATAAGTAAACTTAAACTTAAATTTAAACATAAATCTAAACCTAAACTAAATAAACCTAAACCTAATCTAAAAATAAACCTAAATTAAATAAGACCTAAACTAAACCTAAACTAAATAAAAGATAAACTAAATAAAATAAATAAAATAAACTTAAACTAAATAAACTAAAATAAACTACAAAAAAACTAAATAAAACCTAAAACCAAACTAAAATAAATAAATAAACTAAACTAAACTAAACAAACCTAAACCTGAGCTAAACTGAGCCTAAAATAAACTAAACTAAACTACATTAAAGCAAATAAAGCATAAACTAAACTAAATAAATAAACTAAATAAATAAACTAACTAAACTAAATTAAATAAATAAAAAAACATAAATAAATAAACTAAATAAAATAAAATAAAACTTAAACTAAACTTAAAGCTTAAAAACTAAACTAAACCTAAACCTAAACTGAACCTAAACTTAAACAAACTAAACAAAATAAATTTAATTTAATTAAAATAAAGTCTAAAATAAATTAAATAAATAAACTAAAAAAAAATAAACCTAAACCTAAATTAAACTAAAAATAAACTAAAATAAAACTAAACTAAATAAATAAATTAATAAATAAACCTAAACTAATCTAAACTAAATAAACCTAAACTTAAACCTAAACCAAAACTAAATAAAATAAACTAATAAAAAAATAAACTAAATAAAATATACCTAAACCTAACCCTAAACTAAATAAATAAACTAAATAAAATAAAATAAAATAAACCAAATAAACTTAAAAATAAATAAAGTAAATAATCTAAAATAAACTAAAATAATTAAACTAAAACCTAAACTAAATAGCTAAAAATAAACCTAAAATAAATAAATAAAACCTAAACTAAACTAGATAAAATAAACCTAAACTAAAAGTAAACTAAACTAAATATAACCTAAAAAAAACCTAAAACTAAAAAAACTAAACTAAAATAAACCTAAAACCTAAAACTAAACCTAAAGAAACTAAATCCTAAACTAAACTTAAACTAAACTGGCCTAAAAATAAACTAAACTAAACTAAAATAAAGAAAACCTAAAATAAATAAATAAATAATCCTAAACCTAAACCTAAAATAAACCTAAATCTAAACCTAAACTAAATAAACCTAAACCTAAGATAAACCAAAACCTAAAAAATAAACCTAAACCTAAATTAAACTAAATAAACCAAAACCTAAACGTAAACTAAACTACACCTAAAAAAAATATAAACTTAATAAAATAAACTAAATAAACTGAACTAAACCTAAACATAATCCTAAACCTAAAATAAAATAAATCTAAACCTAAACCTAGGCAAATAAATAAAATAAACTAAATAACTAAATAAAGTAAATAAACTTAAACATAAATAAACTAAATAAAGTTAAACCTAAATAAACCAAACCTAACTAAATAAATAAAAATAAAAATAAATTAAAAAAATCTAAACTAAACTAAATAAACTAAACTAAAAACCTAAATATTTAAAATAAACTAAAATAAAGCTAAACAAAATAAAATAAAATAAACTTAAACTAAAAAATAAAACTAAATAAACCTAAACCCTAAACTAAACTACAAACAAAGCGTAACTAAACCTAAATAAAACCTAAACAAAAATTAAATAAACCCTAAAATAAAAATAAATTGAATAAATATACTAAATAAACCTAAATAAATATAATAAAATAAACTATACTAATTAAATAAAAATAAAATAAAAACCTAAACCTAAACCAAATCGTAAACCTAAAATAAAAACCTAAACATAAACCTAAGCTAAAAATAAAAATAAAAATAAACTAAAGTAAATAAAATAATAAAATAAAATAAAATAAATAAAATAAATAAAATAAAATAAATTAAATTAAATTAAAAATAAACTAATTATCAAAATAAACCTAAATAAATAAAGTAAGTAAAAAATAAAATAATTAAATAAATAAACATAAACCAGAACTAAACCTAAACTAAATAAACCTAAACTGAAACCTAAACCTAAACCCTAAATAAAATAAACAAAATAGGCCAAACTAAATAAAACCTAATCCTAAACCTAAATAAACTAAATAAATAAACTTAAACCTAAACTTAAATAAATAAATAAACAAAATAAATTAACCTGAACCTAAACATAAAAATAAACTAAACTAAATAAGCTAAAAGTTAAATAAATAAATAAAAATAAATCTAAACCTAAACTTAAACTAAATAAAACTAAAAACTAAGTAAACCTAAAAATAAAAATAAACTAAACTTAATTAAAATAAATGAACCTAAACCTAAACTAAAAATAAACTTAAAAAAGAAACCTTATTAAATAAAATTAAAATAAAATAAAAATAAATAAACCTAAACCTAAAAATAAAAAACCTAAACTAAATAAACCTAAATAAACCTAAACCTAAACATAAACTAAAATAAACTAAAGCTGACACTAAACCTAAACCTAAATAAACTAAAATACAAATAAAATATGCTTAACCTAAAATAAAACTAAATAAAACAAACTAAATAAACTAAACCTAAACGTAATAAAATAAAACATAAACTAAATAAACCTAAATAAAAAATAAAATAAAATCAATAAACTAAATAAACCAACTTCATAAACCTAAACTTAAATAAAACTTAAGCCCTAAACCTAAACTAAACTAAATAAACCAAAAAAATATACCTAAACCTAAACTAAAACTAAACACTAAAATAAAAGATAAACTAAACTAAAACTAAAATAAATAAACTAAATAAAATAAAATCTAAACCCAAAATAAACCTAAATCTAAAAACCAAAACCTAAATAAACATAAACTAAACTAAAATAAAACTTTAAATAAATAAAACTAAACTAAATAACTAAAATAAACTAAATAAACTTAAACCTAAATAAACTAAATTAAACTAAATGAAACCTAAATATTTAAAATAAAATAAACCAAACAAATAAACAGACAAAATAAAATAAACTAAACCAAGACTTAAACCTAAACTAAACTAAAACTAAATAAACCTAAACCCTAAACTAAACTAAACTAAAATAAACTAAAATAAAAAAATTTAAATAAACCCTAAACTAAATAAATAAATGAATAAATATACTAAATAAACCTAAAATAAATAAAATAAACTAAATAAATAAAATAAAATAAAACCTAAACCTAAAAGAAACCTAAACATAAACCTAGCTAAAAAATAAAAAATAAAATAAACTAAAGTAAATAAAATAATAAACTAAATTAAATAAATAAAATAAAATAAATAAAATAAACTAAATATAAAAAAAAAAATAAATAAAGTAAGTAAAAATTAAATAAATAAATAAATATAAACCAAAACTAAACCTAAACTAAATAAACCTAAAACTAACTAAACCCAAACCCTAAATAAAATAAAACAAAATAAACCAAACTAAATAAAACCTAATCATAAACTTAAATAAATAAATAAACTAAATAAATAAACTTAAACTAAACTTAAATAAATAAATTAACAAAATAAATAAACCTAAACTAAACATAAACCTAAACTAAACTAAAATAAGCTAAAATAAATAAACAAATAAAAATAAACCTAAACCTAAACTAATCTAAAAATAACTAAAAACTAAGTAAACCTAAAATAAAAATAATCTAAACTAAACTAAAATAAATAAACCTAAAAAAATGACCTTATTAAATAAACTAAATAAACTAAAGTAATATAATAATTAGATAAAATAAAAAATAAATAAACTAAGAAATAAAAAACCTAAACTAAAATGAACTCCTAAACATAAACTAAAAAAACTAAAATCCTAAAACTGGCCTAAACTAAACTAAGTACAATAAAATATACCTTTGATAAATATAAATGAGCTAAACTAAACCTAAACAAAATAAAACTAAATAACAAACTAATTAAACCTAAACTGGCGTGAGCTAAATAAAATAAACATAAACTAAATAAACTAAATAAAATAAAATAAAAATAAAATAAACTAAATAAACCACATAAAATAAACCTAAACCAACTTAAATAAACGCCTACTAAACTAAATAAAATAAAACAAACCTAAACTAAACTAAATAAACTAAAACTAAATAAAATAAAAAACTAAACTAAAACTAAAATAAATAAACTAAAAAAAATAAATAAACCTAAACCCAAAATAAACATAAATTTAAAACCAAACCTAAATAAACTTAAACTAAAAATAAAACCTAAACTAAACTAAATTAAAAAAAACTAAAAAAACTAAGATAAAATAAGACTAAACCCAAACTTAAATTTAAACTATAAATAAATAAAATAAATAAATAAAATAATGAAATAAACTTAAAATAAACCTAAACCTAAACTAAACTAAGATAAAACCTAAAATTAAATAAAACCTAAACTGAATAAAATAAAATAAACTAAACTAAAATTAAATAAACTTAAACACACTAAACTAAATGGGAGCATCAAAAATAAACTTAAACCTGATTAAACAGAACTGACCCCAAGATCTAAACTAAACCCTAAAACTTAGGCAGGTAAGACCCTAGCCAGTCATTTAGATCATGAGCCACCCAGACCTAAACCATAAACTTTACCCTGACCCCAACCACTAAGACCACAACCCTGAGCAACTAAATAAGACATAAAATAAGATAAATAAAAACTTATGCAAAATAAAATAAAAGGTATATAGATAAAAACCTAAAGCTAAACCTAGGCTGAGTAAATACCTAAGATAAAATTAAAAGGCTAAATAAGATAAATAAACTAAACTAAAATAAAAGAAAAAATAAAATCTTATATAATAAAAATATAAGATAAAATAAATTTAATTAAAAACTAAAGATAAACTTAAAATAAAACCTAAAAATAAAAAATAAAACCTAAACTACTAAAACTAAACCTAAGATAAACAAAATAAAATAAACCTAAACCTAAACTAAAATAAACTAAACTAAAATATATAAAACATAAACCTAGGCTAAAATAAATAACCTAAACAATCTAAAATAAAATAATAAAATAAACTAAAATAAACCTAAACTAAACTAAAATAAAACTTAGAATGGACCTAAAAATAAAACAAAACCTAAACCTAAAAAAAATAAAATAAAATCCAACAATAAAGCTAAAATAAAAATAAAACCTAAACTTAAAAATAAAATGAAAATAAAATAAAAGTAAAAATAAAGATAAACCTACATTAACAAAAAATAAACTAAAATAAAAACTAAAATATATAAACTAAACCAAATAAAAAATAAAAAATAAACCTAAGCGGAGAAAAAAAATAAAATAAATTAAAATAATTAAAAATAATCTAAATAAACCTAAACCATTTGCTTAATTTCAAAAGAAAACCCTAAACCCAAATAATAAATCCTACCTTAGGCCCAAAACCTAAACAAATACAAACCAGAAATCCAAGACCCTAAACTAAAATAAACTCTGGGTTGACAAACTAGTTAAACCCTAAACCCTAAATCTGATCCACAAACTTAAAATCCCAACTGACCTAAATAAGGCCACCAGAGTCTTAAACTGAGCTCACAGGCTCCTGGGCCACTGAAACTAAGCTGACTACCACTGGTGACACTGAGCCTGGATCTTGGGCCCAGGCACTAAAACCCTAAAAAGGTCTGAGCCACACCCTAACATCCAGGCCTGAGCCCCCACCAGTTCTTTAAAGGCCACTGGCTGATCACTGACCTGAGCCCAGGCCAAGGCATGAGCCACAAACCCAATGTTTGACCACTGAGCCTGGGCTCACTGGCTGACAACCACTGAGCAGATACATGTGTGGGCCACTAAGGCCCTGAGTTCCAGGCCAGACCCTGGGCCCAGATCCTGGGCCACAAACCTGACTGGGCCAGGCTATAAACCTAAAATAAGATAAATAAAACCTAACAGACTAAATAAATAAATAAAATAAAACCTAAATAAAATCAAGGCCTAAACCTACTAAAAATAAAATAAAATAAAACATAAAGTGATCTCAGATAAAATAAATAAAACCTAAACTAAACTATAAGATAAGATACCAAACTAAAACCTAAAATATTTAAAACTAAATGTAACAAAAAATAAAATAAACCTAAAATAAATATAATAAAACTAAATAAAGATAAGCAAGAATAAACCTAAAGAAGAAATAAAATAAATAAAAAAAAAACCTAAACCATGGTAAAAAAAAAACCTCAGATAAAAAAATAAAATAAACCTAAACATAAATAAAAATAAACTAAACTAAATAAATAGACCTAAACCTAAAACCTAAATAAACTAAACTTAAACCCTAAATAAAATAAAATAAACTAAAAAATAATCCTAAACCTAAACTAAAAAAATAAAACTATAAATGCCTAAAATAAAAAACCTAAAATCTAAACCTAAAAATTAAAAATAAAACTAAAAAAACCAAAATAAAAAATAAAACTAAACTAAAAATAAACCTAATGAGCTTAAACTTAACATAAACTAAAATAAAAACTAAACTAAAATGAATAAATAGTAAATAAACTAAACTAAATAAATGTTAAAATTAAAATAAAAATAAAATAAAATAAACTAAAATGGATAAAATAAACTAAGTAAATAAATAAACTGATCCACTTTTGCTTGGTTTTGAAACCCTAAACCACTGACCTTAGGCCACCTAGATCTGGACACTGAGCCCAAACCAGCCACAGGCTAAGCTAACTGTACCTGACCATGAGGCTAACCAAGGCCCCAGTCCACTAGCCACTGGGCCTAAACTGACTAGAAACTGGCCCTGGGCCACTAGGCCACTGAGCTTGGCAGGTGACACTGGGCAGAGCCCTGAGTTGTAAAGATATAAGACCTTGACCCTGGCCAAAATGACCCTAGGCCATAAACCTAAATAACACTAAATCACTGACCTAGGCCCAAAACCCAAACCTTAAAACCCTAAACACTAAACCTTAAAACCCTGACTCTAAGGCAGGATGGTAAACTGAGCCACTACAAGCTAAAATCATAAATCTTACCACTGAGCCTAACCCTAAAACAAAAACAAACATAAACTAAAATGACACAAAATAAAAGAATAAAATACTAAAATGAAATAAAATAAAATAAAATCAAACTTAAACTAAAATCTAAACTACTATATTAAATAAAATAAAAAAAATAAAATAAAACTAAAATAAAATAAATAAAGCATAAACAAAACTAAATAAAATAAAATAAACCTGGAATAAATAACTAAATATAAAATAAAAAAATAAAATAAAAATAAACTAAAATAAAACTAAATAAAAACCTAAACCTAAAAAAATAAACCTAAAATAAATAAAAAAAAATGAAACCTAAACTAAAAAAAAATAATTAAACCCTAAATTAAAATTAAAGAAACCTAAACCTAAACTAAAATAAATAAAATCTAAACATAAACTAAAATAAACTAAACATAAACCTAAAAAATAAAATAAAATAAATTAAAAGTAAACACAGACCTAATCTAAAAATTAAACCTAAAAATAAACGAACCTTTACAGAAAAAAATAGATAAAATCTAACCCTAAACCTAAAAATAAAATATAAAACATAAACTTAAAAAATAAAAAAAAATAAAACTCAACTAAAATTAAACCTAAACCAAAACTAAAAAATAAAACCTAAAAATAAACCTAAAATTAAAACCTAAAACTTAAACCTAAAAATCAAATAAAACCTAAACCTAAAATAAAAATTAAAAAATAAAACCTAAACTAAAAGAATGAAATAAAATAAAACTCAACTAAAAAATAAACCTAAACTTAAACCTAAAACTAAACTAAAGATAAAAACCTAAGTAAATAAATAAACCTAAAATAAATACACTAAAACTAAATAAAATAAACCTAAATAATAAAATAAAATAAACTAAAATAAATAATAAATAAACTAAATAAACTAAATATTTTGGTTTGCATGATTTTTTAAAAATAACCTAAACCCAATCCCCTAAACTAAACAAAGCTAACCCTAAATTGAAAACTCTAGGCGCACTAAATCAATGAACTGACCATACCCTAAAAGATCCTGGGCCACCATGGGCTCTAACTAGGCCCTGATCCTGACTAACCACTGACCTGACTAACTAGCACACACTGAGGCATGATCACTAACCACTTTGACCACTTAACTCCAAATCTTTGACCCCCTAACCTACCCCATCACAAGAGTAATTCCTAAACTCAGTAAACTCAAGCTGACCCTAAATGCTAAGCACGCACTACCACCATGACCTAAGCCTAAACCACTTTGAACCCTAAACCCTAAACCCCAAATCATAAAGCTAAACCCAAAGTAACTAAATAAATTAAAAAATAAACCTAAACCCTAAAACCTAATTACTTAAATGTAAACCTAAATTTTAAGACTGGGCAAAACCTTGACTGCAGGAACATCATTGTCAGCCAGGCTCAGTCTAGATATGATGGTAGAGACGAAGACTAAGGCAGCGGTTATTCTAGTGGTGGTGTGGGATATAGAGGTATTGGTAGATATAAAGGTGGTGGTCGGAGCAGTGGTGGTTATGGAGGCAGGAGGAGCGACGGAGGTCACACTCGTGGTGGTGGCTGAGGGAGGGATCGGGGATATGATGGTGGTTCCAATGGGAGCTAACTAAAGAATGGTGTCGATCTGCTACTTGTGCAAGCGTGAATTTATAGTAGAGATGGTTATAGTTATCTAAGGTTTTGATTTGCTCTATGCATGCTCATTTTTCTATGTCATCGTGTCTTAGAGAATATATGGCGTGTTACTTGCTAATGAAATCAAAAGAAAGAAATGTTGAATTTGAATTTGTTCTCATTAAAAAACCAAATACCTTAAAACCAAACTAAAACATGAACCCCAAACCTAAACCCTAAACCCTTAACCCTTAACACTAAACCCAAAAATAAAAATAACATAAAAAATAAATCCTAACCCAAAATGCTAAATCCTAAAACTAACCCTAAACATAATCCCTAAAGCCTAGATCTACAACCCTAAACCCTAAACCGTAAAATCCTAAACCCCAAACCCTAAACCTTAAACCCAAAACCAAAAACCCTAATAAGCAACTAATAAAACACTAAACTATACTAACTAAAACTAAAATTAATAGGTAATAAACTAAAATTAATAAATATTAAACTATTAATAAACTAAAATAAAAACTAATAAAACTAACTAAACTAGACTAACTAAATAATAACTAAAAAAATAATAAAAAAATAAAAAAAAAAACTAATTACTAAATTAAACATAAACAAAAAACTCCAGTAAAAAACTAAAATAAACTAAACTAATAAAATTAATAAAAACTAAACTAAACCTAAACTAATAACTAAAACAAAACTAATTAAATAATTAAACAAGACCTTAATAAATAACTAACTAATAATAATAACTAACTAAAAAATATAATCCCTAAACATAACTAACCTATAATAAAACTAAACACAATAACTAAACTAATAATAAATAAAACTAAAAACTAACTAAATAACTAATAAAGTAATAATAAACTAAAACTAATAATAAAATTTAAAAAAACTAATAAATTAAAAACTAAATCACTAATAACAACTAACACTAAACTAATAAACTATTAATAAACTAAACTAAATAAAACTAATAACTAAAAATAATAATAATAATATAATAAAATAAATAATAAAATATAAACTTAATAAATAAAACCTTATAAACTAACTAATAATAATAAACTAATAAAACTAACTAAACTAATAAATTAATAACTAATAATAAAAAAAATAAACTAAACTAAAAACTAATAATAACTAAAACACTAAATAATAATAAAACTAATAACATAAAACTTAAACTAAACTAAACCTAAACTAACTAAACTAATAAATGATAATAAACTAAATAAAATTATATAATAAAACTAATAATAATTAAATAATAATAATGGTCTTAAACTAAAACTAACTAAATAAAAACTAATAACTAAACTAATTAAAACTAATCAACTAATAATAACAATAATAACTAAAACTAATAATAATAATAATAATAATAATAGTAATAATTTTAATAATAATAATAATAATGGTAATGATTTTAATAATAATAATAATAATAATAAAACTAAATAAACTAAACACTAAACCCATAAATGTAAATTAATAAAACTAATAATAATAAAACTAATAATAATGAACTAAACTAAACTAATAAACTAATAATAATAACTAAATAATAACTTAAAAAACTAAAAAAGCTAAAAATATTTAAAACTAAACTTGAAACAAAAATAAAATAAACCTAAAATAAAATATAATAAAAATTAAATAAAAGCTAAGCCTAAAAAATACTAAGACAATAAATAAAAATAAAACCTAAAACTTAAGCAAAATGCCTCGATAAACAAAATAAATAAACCTAAACTAAAGTAAATAAAACTAAATAAATGATAAACCTAAACTAAATACACTAAACTAAATAAGATAAAGATATTAAATAAACCTAAACTGAGCTAGGAGATAAATAATAATCAAATACTATCTGAGCTGAGCAAAATAAAGGCAACATGATACTAAAATCCTGACTTAAAAATAAAAGAGCCCTGAGCCCTGATCACTAAATCTGAAACACTCAGGCCACAGCATGATCACTAAACCTCTCTAAACCCACTAAACTGATGTTAAACCTAAAACCACTACCCACAGCACAAAAGCATAACCCCACAAAACCTAAACCCTAAACTCTAAGCCTAAACCCCAAATCTAAACCTGGCAGTGACCTAAGCCACAAACCATAAAATTTAAACCATAAACCCTAAACTCCAAATCATAAAGCTAAACCTAAAAAACTAAATAAATTAAAAAATAAACTAAACCCTAAAACCTAATAACTTAAACTTAAACCTAAACCTTAGGCGGGAAGAACCTGGTGGGAACATCATTATCAACGTCGGTCCCAGATATGGATGGGCTGGCGATTGTGCGGTGGTGGTGTGGGATCTAGAGGTGTTGGTGGATATGGAGGTGGTGGTCAGAGCGATGGTGGTTATGGAGGTAGGAAGAGCGACGGAGGATCTTAATAAAAAAGTAACTAATAACTAAAACTAATAACTAAACTAAATTAATAAACTAATAAAAAACTAAATAATAATAACTAAAATTAATAATAAAACTAAAAATACTAATAAATTAAAACTAAAACACTAATAACAACTAACACTAAATTAATAAACTATTAATAAACTAAACTAAATAAAAATAATAACTAAACTAATAATAATAATAATAATAATAATAATAAACTAAACTAATAATGAACTAATTAATAAATAAACTAAACCTAATAATAATAAACAAACCTAAAAAACTAACTAATAATAATAAAATAGTAAAACTAACAAAACTAATAAATTAATAACTAATAATAATAAAAAATAAACTAAATGAAAAACTAATAATCACTAAAAAACACTAAATAATAATAAAACCTAAAAACATAAAATCTAACTAAACTAAACTAAACACTAAACTGGCTAAACTAATGAATAATAATGAATAAATAAAATATATAATAAAACTAATAATAATTAACTAATAATAATAAGTAGTAAGAACTAAACTAATAATAAATAAAATCTAATAACTAAACTAGTAATAAACTAATAATAATAACTAAAAGAATAATAATAATAATAATAATAATAATAATAATACAAAAATAAATAAACTAAACCTAAACCCCTAAATTAATAAAACTAATAATAGCAGTAAACTAAACTAAATCCAATAACTAATAATAAACTAATAATAATAACTAAATAATAACTAAAAAAAATAAACTAATAATAAAACTAAAAATAAAACTAATATAACTAGTAATAAAACCAATAAAACTAATAAATAATAATAAACCTAATAATACTAACTATATAATAATAAACTAAATAAAACTAATAATAAATAACTAAAATAACTAATAAACTAATAAACTAATAAATAAACTAATTAATAAAACTAAACTAATTAATAAAAAAATGTAAACTAATAAATAATAAACACTAAAATAAACCAATAAAAGTAATAATAACTAATTATAAAATAATAAATAACTAATAACTAATAATAAATAATACACGCTAGACTTAATAATAATAACTAATAATAAATAAACTAATTACAAAATAAAACAAAATATAATTGAATAATTAAACTAAATAACTATAATAAAACTATAAAGTAATAATAATAATAATAATAAAACTAACTCTCGATAACTAAAATAAAAAAAAAATAATAATAATCATTATAATAATAATAATAACCAACTATAATAATAATAATAATAATAATAAACTAACTAATAAATAACTAAATAACTAAACCCTACCTAACTAAATGGATAAACTAAATAATAATAATAAACTAATAATTATAAAAATTAAAGGAAAACTAAACTAAAATGAATTAATAATAAAAATAACTAAACCATAAAACTAAACTAAAAAAACTAATAATAATAACTAATAAACCAAAAACTAAACTAATAAAACTAATAATAATAAATAAAGTAATAAAACTAAATTAATAAAACTAAACCACTAACTAAAACTACTAAAACCTAAATAATAATAAAACCATAAACTAATAATAATAATAACTAATGATAACTAAAACATAAAAAAAATAAACTAAACCCCACATAAACAAACTAACTAAATAAACTAACTAAATGAGTAATAAACAAAACATAAACCCAGCCCCTAGTAACCTAAAATAATAATAACTAAAAAACTAAAACTAATAAAACAAAACTAACTAAACTAAACAAACAATTAATAATAAAAATAATAACCTAAAACTAATAAACACTAAACCTAAAACCTAAACCCTAAAACTAAACTAAACCCTATTATTGGGCAATTTTGGGATCCCTCGCATTCTTGGTGAGTTTTTGAGCACTTTCTCTCTTGGATTCCCTATAAATTGTTTGCTTTGGGCTGATATCAACTTGTCCTTGTCATGGCATCGTGACTCATGGCGTAGGCTTCTTTAAATCCATGGGGTAAATCCCATGTGCTGTTGGATCATGCTAGGGCATCAGATTTTTTTGGTAATCCTACCTCTAAATTACCTACTATTACTAAATCTTTCAAAGGGGCTTTAGCTGGTAAGAATTCCTCCACTGAGACTCCTTTGAATTTGCTTCATATGACTTTTAAAGGTACCCCGACAATTATGATTTCTTATGAGGATATTGAAAGATTAGCCGAGTCTTTTGCATTTTCTTTGATTGGAAAGTTTTCATTTAAACGACCAAAGATGGAAGATATTCATTCTTCTTTTAATAGCTTAAATTTATCTAGTTCCTTTTCTATTGGGATAATTGATGTAAGGCATGTTCTGATTAAGCTTTCTAATGACCTTAATTATGGAAAGAATTTTTCTAGGCATTCTATTTTTAATTTTTGAATGTATTCGAAGTGGACCCTATGTTTGATGTAATGAAGAGTCTCCTATTGTTCCCATTTGGAGTTCTTTACCTAACTTACGGATTCATCTATTTAATCATCATATTCTTTATGTTATTGGGTCAATTTTTGGTTGGCCTTTGCAAGTTGACCAAGCTAGAATTCTTGTAGAAATTCTTGTAGAGATTGATATTACTAAAAAATATCTGAAAGAAATTTGGATTGGTTTGAAGAAATGTGGTTATTTTGAGAAAGTTGTATTTGAGAACTTTTTCATTATTTATAATCATTGTAAGATTCATGGGCATGAAATTTCTGAATGCTTTATTGCTCATCCCTCTCTTAGGAAGAAAATCACCAATAAGAATTTAATTGTTGAAAAAATTGATGATTCTCTCAAGTTAGATAAAGGAAAAATATGCTTTTTAAAATTTTGATGTTTTGCAAAGCTAGATTTCTTAATCTTCTAACAACATTTTACCTATTAATGATTTTTCTAATGCAAAAATTAATTTTGATGTTTCTGTAAAAGTATTAACTAATAATCATGCTCTGAGTGTTTCTTTTAATGATTCTATTAAAGGGATTACTTTAGAGGCTGTGGTTAATGATTATAATGGTTTGGATGTTGTGAATAAGTCCATTCATGTTGATGGTTTGAATATTATTGATGCTAACACCATTTCTTCTAATCTATTAGATGTTGTTTCTCTTTTTCCTATGACTACTTTAGATCATGGGGAAGAGATTATTCCTTTGCCTTTTTTGATTGAGAATGGTGGTGAAAAGAATTTTCTTATTTATGATATTTTAACTTCTCGTCTTAACAAACTTGTTAATATTGATGATCCTTCTTTTAAAAATTAAGATTTAGATACCTGTGATAATTCTCTCATTATGAATAGTTATATTTCAGTTGAAAATGATGGTTTTTCTATGGCTGGTAATTATGTTCAGAATTTTGGTAATATATTATGTGTTTCTAAGGGATTTGAATCTTATTTTAATCCCTTACATGAAGATTCTACTGAAAATCTAGATTCTACTTCACTTGCTTCTTTTATGAATGAAGACATGGAGGATACTCTTTAGATTTGGTTGGAAGGTGAAAATATTGATAATTGTCTTCTTAATAAAGCTATTTTTGCTCCTTTCACTTCTGATTCTAAAATGCATACTATTTTGATTTTCCTTTGTCTAATGTTGTGGATGATTCGAATGCTCATCTTTGGAATTGATAGCTTCTTGATCCCCATGCCTTTTATAAAATCTTGATTCATTTTGGATGGAGATTTTTTTGGAGAAAGGGCATGGTTATAAACTATTTACAAGAAAGAAGAAAAGAAAAAAGTGTTCATTTATGCCCTCTTACTTGATGAGGGTTACTCATTCCAAAGCTTCTTGGAAATAATCTCTCTATCTTTGGGAGGTTTTAGCATTTGGTGGTTTTTCTCTATTGGTTGAGCTTTTCTTTGTGTGTTTTGCTTGGAGTATTGGCTTCTTGCCTACTTTTCTATCTTCTTATTTCTTTGGGTTTTTTTTTGGTGCCCTTTGGTGGTTGGTTTGTCGGGCTTTGTTCATATTGGCTTGCCTTTCTTTGGTTGGTGCTTCTGCTCTCTTTGTTGGTGGAAGGTTGGGTTTTTTGTCCTTGGTGTGTGGTTTTTCAATTGGTTGGCTATTTCTATTTATTTATTTTAGCTTTTAGTGGCCTTCTTCTTTTTTTTGTTGGTTGGTTTGGCTCTCTTGCTCCTTTTCATTGGTGCTCTATTATGTGGCTGTTTTGTTGGTTGTTTCCTTTCCTTTGGTTGATGCTTTGGTGGCTTTGGATTAGTGTTGTTGTGGGCTCTATTGGCTTGGTGCCTTGGTGTCTTTGGATTGGTGTTGTTATGGGCTCTATTGTCTTTGTCTTTGAGGCTCTTTTCTTTTTTTTGGGTTGTGAGCTTCTTTTCTCTATCTTTTTTAAGAGGTGTTCATATTTGGTTTTGTTAGAATTTCCTTAAGTTAATTTTATATGTTGCTCTCCTCTCTCTTTCTGTTTCCTTAGCATCACTTTTCTTTGGCTGGGTGGCTATTATGATAGGTTTGTATTTTTCTTTGGTTGGGATGGCTATGATGATATGATAGATTTTTTCCTTGATATTTTTGTGGTTGGTGACTTTTTTGATTTGTACCCGTCTTTGAAGCTAGATACACTTAGGATTTGATGCCCCTCATTACTGAGATTATCCTTCTTTCTTCATATCTAAGCCTGAGTTTTTATCTTTATGTTTTTTGATCTCCTTCTGACTGAGATTTCTTGCAAGTTGAAGGTTCTATTTTTCAGTTGGTCTCTTCTTCTTCTTGGAGGGAGCTGGAGTCTTACTGATGGTCTCATTTTTCTTAGGTGGTTGAAGTTGTCTTTTGTTGCAGGTTATAGGTTTCCTTTTCTTATGGATCTTTATCTCTTTGGAGGTTCTTTTGGAGCACCGTGGATTCTTCCCCTTCATTGCCTTTTGCTTGGCTATTTTAGTTTTGACTTTATTTTTTTTCTTTATTGTTCTTTGATGTATTAATTTAGGGACTAAACTCTTTAGGATTCTCTGCTCATTTGAGCGGTGGTTTTCTTTTCTTTTGAGTTTGTCTCTAATATGGTCTTCTTGGCACATATTTTTAGAGCAATAATTTCTATTTAGTTTAAAACCAAGCACTAGACCTAAACCCCTAAACCTTAAAACTTTAAACCCTAAAGCCTAAAACACTAAACCCTAAACCCTAAACATAAACCCTAAACCCTAAACCCTAAAACCATAAACCTAAACCTAAACCTAAACCATAAACCCTAAAAACCTAAAGACCTAAACCTAAACTAAATAAAACCTAAAAATAAAATAAAAAATAAACCTAAACCTAGATAAAATAAATATAAAATAAAATAAAACCTAACTAAACCTAAACCTAAAAAATAAAATTAAATAAAATAAAATAAAGTAAAATAAAATAAGTAAAACCTAAGCTATAAAAAATATTAAAAAGAAACAATAATAAAATAAAATAAAATAAAATAAACCTAAATACATAAATAAAATAAATAAATAAAACATAAACCCTAAACTAAAAAAAAACTAAACCAAAATAAAATAAAATAAAATAAACTAAACCAATTAAAATAAACTAAACTAAAATAAATAAAACTAAACCTACTAAAATAAACTAAAACCTAAAACCAAACTAAAATAAAATAAAATAAATTAAAACCTAAACTAAAAAAAATAAAACCAAAAAATAAATCAAAATAAAACCTAAAACCTAAAACTAAAATAAAATAAAATAAAAACCTAAACCTAAAAAATAAAAAAATAAAACCTAAATCTAAAAATAAAATAGGAATAAAGCTCAAGTAAAAATAAACCTAAACCTAAAAATACACTAAAATAAAAAACTTGCACTAAAATAAATAAACCTAAAATAAATAAACTAAACTAAACATAAAGAAAAATAAACCTAAATAAAAGTTAAAAATAAAATAAACTAAATAAAACCTAAACCTATGGTTTTACTTAATTTTTTTAAAACCTAAACCTAAATCCTAAACCCTCAACTCTAAAGCCTAAACCCTAAAATTAACCCAAAACCCAAAACCTTATACCTACAACACTAAACCTACAACCCTAAATTCAAGACCTTAAAGCCTAAAAAACCCTAAACCCTAAACCCTAAACCTTATTTGAGCTGATTTTTATGAAAGGTGATCTTAATGAAGTTATCGAAGAGGTTGTGAAATACGAAGTTAGTGCTCCTACCCGTGTTGATCTTATTGCACCTATTGATGTTAGGGTTCTTCTAGGGCTTGATCTATGTCCTTCATAGGTTTCTTTCTTCAAGGTTCTAAATATCCCAACTTAGATTAAGATTGAAATTATCATAGTGGTTGAGCTGATTGAAAAAGGCGATAAAGTGGGATCTTGAGTGGCTTCTCTACTCGTTAAGTTGGGGATTAGTCCATTCTCTTATGGCCTTATCATCCGTCTATTTATGATGATGGTTCACTATTCAGTCCTAAGGTGCTTGACCTCACTGAAGATGATCATCGAAGTTTTGATAGGGCTTTTAATGATAACTTCTCTCTCGGCCCTCTCTTATCCCACCTGCGGTGCCCACATGTTCATCGCTTACAAGAATGTCTTCATCATTGTGATTTCCAGATTACACATTCCGGTGAGAAGGTCAAAGAGTATTTGAAGGATCCTACTAAATTTGTATTTGTGGATGATGCTTCTTGTTTCTTCTTTTCATTCTGTAGTGGAAGACAAGAAGGATGAGCCTACTTAGGAATCTGATGATGATATGGGCTTCAGCTTGATCGATTAAGCTTTGTTGGCCTTCTATAAAATCAAATTTTATGGTCTCTAGGAGTTAAATCATTTTGTGAAATACTATTATTGTGAATTTTTGAATTGCATTTTATT